>JAJOZX010005801.1:65000-187500 GCA_023014485.1 Bathynomus jamesi | reverse complement strand
TTATTCATCATATATATATATATATATTAACGTTCGCTCCTATTCGGTGCTATGTTTTGTATCGCCTTGAGCCTACTTAGAAAATCATCACTACAACTTTCTGTAAATGTTGTTTGGGTTCAGCTTAGGTTAGGTGGGTGTGCAAAAAACCTGATGTAACGTAAAGAAGGCGTAATGTGCTTTCAAGTTTTTTAATTAAAATTCTAACACAAATGAAATTGAAAAAATAATTCTTGTAAAAGGTAAAAAAGTGGTTTCTCTAAACTTTTTAATGACCCCCCCCTCCCCTCCCCTCCCACCCTAACGCAAGCGTAAGTGATTAAAAATTAAAAAAATAAAAGATGTCACGTGTAGTACTAGTAGCTACTGACTCTTTAATGACCACCGACGAAAATGTAGGAGCAAAATGGCCATTTATAACTGTGTACACACACACACACTCTTGAGACTACAGAAGGCCAGTTATATGATACAGTGGGTGATATGGTATATTTGTAAAGTTTTATAGTTCTTTTTCTGACAAGAGGGGGAAGTCCCTCTACTTCGAATTCAATTCCTTAAAAGGTATTGGGAAAACTAACACTGAAGTGCCAACAAAAGAATGGTAAAGTCTTAAGAAAAAGCTTGTGTATTGTGTACTTTGTATTTTCTTTTTCAAGAAGGCTTTCCTTTCTTCTTGCTATAAAGTTAGTTAGTCCTTTGGGTGAAGGTCGCGTTTTGTTAGCTTATATTTGGTTTAATAAATTTGCTCCTCTTGAAGTGAAAATGTTATTTCGGTTTAATTATTTTTATTTCTTAAAAATAGTTTTCATTGTATAATGGCATCCATTCTATTAATATTTCTTACTTTGTGCATTGCTAAGAGGCACTCTATAAATGAATGTTTAATCGTCCTCTCTTTTTGACATACGTCAGTGAGGAACTGCTCTCTTCTCCATTAAAGTTTAGACTTTAGACGATGAATACACAACACTTTTAGGTCCAGAGGTGTTTTACGTGTCAATCCCCAGAACCCGAGCCAATGGGGCTAATTTTGTATTATGCAAATACAGTGGTGTTCATGCAAATTGACAACTATAACATCCTCCGAGCCGACAGAACAGTGAGACGTAAAGGAGGATGTGCTATTTACACACGCGAAAGTCATATGGAAGAAATGATTACACTGGTCAACAAAGATTTTTCATCAGAGTAAAATTTGTGGTGGCTGGATAGCATTTTTCACGCTGATTCCAAAACTGCATTCAGAGTTTTTCTAGCACGTATAGTTTTCAAGATGAAGGCATATATATAACTACATAGATTTAACCATTTTAAATAGGCAAAATACTAATATTTCAACATTTGATTGTGTTTATTTTATTGTGTTTTTTTAGTTTATTCATCTTATTTATTTCAATTATCTTAATTATACATCTTATGTATTTCAGGTGTGAGCTTTTACGTCTAGCAGCATTGTGATTCAGGCAACAACGCCGTGCTTTGTGTGTCAAAAGATCAGTCCAGTCCAAGAACTTGTTGTGTCAAGTTGGTGTACATTTTTTTGAATTTATAGTTTGCTCAGGTCAGTCAACATGCCTCGACAATGTAAGAATGACCCCGACAAGTTCTGTTTCGTATGCGGCCAGTTCACAACTAAAACACAGCGACGAAGTATTACAACCGACATTAAGAAAATATACAAGCTATACTTTGGTTGCCATTTAGGTGACCAAGATAAACCATGGGCGCCACATCAAATCTGTTCTGGCTGTTCAAATGGATTACGTGATTGGCTTAACAAAAGAAAGCTTCAATGCCATTTGCCATACCCATGATATGGAGGGAGCCGAGAGATCATCATGAAGACTGTTATTTTTGTAGTGTGAACTTAATGGGGTTTTCTGCCAAGAACAAACACCAGATTGTATATCCAAACTTGGATTCAGCACGTAGACCAGTAAAACATGATGAAACATTGCCCATTCCAATTCCCCCAAGTGATAGGCTAGATTCTATCATAGATGACATGGAAAGTGATGAAGGTGCAACTGGCGTTTCCGGACCATCTACAGAACCAGAGTACACGTTTGAAGGTAGACATTTAGAGCCTAAAAAGTTAACCCAAGGACAGTTGAATGATCTTGTTAGAGACTTATCGCTGTCTAAAGAGAAATCAGAGCTTCTCGCCTCAAGACTAAAGGAGAACAATTTACTTGAGAACAATGTTCGTATTAGTTACTACCGAAAGCGGAATTTTGAATTAACAGCATTCTTTTCAGTAGACGGTCCTCTCTATTATTGCCGTGACATCAATGGACTATTTACAGCCTATCTCAGACGTATGTGGCATCTGAGTGGCGCCTCTTTATTGATTCGTCGCAGAGAAGCCTGAAAGCAGTTCTTTTGCATAATGGTAATATAATGCCATCCATCCCCATTGCCCATTCCGTCCATCTAAAAGAGACATATGACAATATGGATATACTACTTAAGGCAATCAAATACGACAGTCATCAATGGAATGCTTGTGGAGGTCTAAAAGTTATAGGAATGCTTATGGGTATGCAGTCAGGATTCACAAAATTTTGTTGTTTCCTTTGCCTGTGGGACAGTCGCGCCACTATAGAACATTACACCAAAAGTGACTGGCCACTTAGGTATACATATGTCCCAGGATAAGCAATGTCCAGTCTGTCCCTTTAGTGGATCCCCAAAAGATCTATCTGCCACCTCTTCACATTAAACTTGGTTTAATGAAGAATTTTGTTAAAGCAATGGGTAAAGTCAATTCTGAAGGGTTCCAATACCTTTCAAGGAAATTTCCGAAGGTTACTGCAGCAAAATTGAAGGAAGGAATTTTTGTTGGGCCACAAATAAGGGAGGTTTTGAATGACACTGAATTTGAAAAAGTCCTAAGTCCGCTGGAATTGAAGGCTTGGCTGGCGTTCAAATGGATATGTGAAAACTTTCTTGGAAGCAACAAGTCACCTGCGTATAAGGATGGAGTCAAGAACCTCCTTGATGCCTTCAAAGAAATGGAGTGTCGAATGTCGTTAAAAATTCACTTCCTGCATTCCCACTTAGATTTCTTTCCTGAAAACCTTGGTGCAGTGAGTGACGAGCAAGGAGAGCGCTTCCATCAAGATATTCAGATGATGGAGAAGCGCTACCAAGGATATTGGAATGAAAGCATGATGGCGGACCATTGTTGGATGCTGTATCGTGACAATCCAGGCCAAATTTACAAAAGGAAATCACACTCACAGCGCTTTTAATAAAATAATGTATATATTCTTTATTTATAAGTACATTGAACAAGGTATATGATGTATTTGTTGTTTAGCATTCCTAAGTGTGATCTATACATCCATAAATTTTCTTATAGCAATATCAAAAACTTAAAAATATCAAAACCAGTGTATCTATATAACTATACGTGCTAGAAACAAAATAAAACCAGATTCGGAATCAGCGCGAAAAATGCATTAAGAAAAGTGTGATCATGTTTGTGATGAGAAAAAAAAGTTTCATTTTGTTGGCCAGTGTTATAAGTACTTCAAACAGCTACGTAGAATGTGTAGCAGCAAAAGTTGAAAAACTAAATATGGTACTAATTGTAATGTACAGACCCCAGAACACGCCGACTTCAAAATTCTCAGATTCCATTACAGAGGTCAGAAACTGGATAAAAGATCTACATTCTCCAACCCCAAATATTTTTCTCTGTGGTGATTTTAATTTTTCATTTATGAAATATAAAAGGATAGGAAAGAATATATGTATATACCAGGACAAGGGGGGCACACGGGAAGATCTGGTATTCACAAACAACAGCAACCTAACTGATAACGTAGAAGTATCCCCAACCATAATATCTGATCACCACATTATTAAAATAAAAACCAATATAAAAGCAACAGGACAGTAAAGAACACGAACGATAGAAAGAAGTAAATTCGAAATTTTTAATTTTCACTCCAAAGCTATAAACTGGGTAGGTGTTGCATCCAGCATGGAAGTAATAGATTGGAAAACCATCTTCAAAGCCAAGACAACGGAAGAGATGCTAATGGTCTTAGAGAAGACACTGGAAATTGTGGAAAGACATGTCTCAAAAATCCAACAAAGAGGAAAAAGAAGCAGGATCGAGAGACAAAAGAGGCAGAGCTGGGCAATAAATACATTGAATGTATTTAAATACTAAATACTAAATACATGGGAGAAATGTATTTAAATACTAAATCCTAAATACATGGGAGAAATGTATTTAAATACCAAATACTAAATACATTTTACGAATGTATTTAGATACTAAATACAAAATACATCAATTGTATTTAAATACATTTGTAAATACATTTTAAATACATACAAATTTTAACATATGCATTCACTAATTCACTAAGCCATGACACGCACACGATAAAGAAATTAACCGCTTTCGACTAAGAGTGGCACACAACTGATTGGACTGAGACGTTGAAATATGAACCATGCTGTGCTACACTGTCGACGCGTCGTACTGTGCTAGTACAGAACATGTATTAAACCAGTAAAAGTATTTACATTTTTATATTTTGAGTATTTAAATACATTGTATTTAAATACTCATTAAAGTATTTAAATACTATATTTAAATACATGAAAAACAATGTATTTATAAATACAGTTCTAAATACACAAATGTATTTAAATACAAATGTATTTAAATACTGCCCAGCTCTGAAAAGAGGTCATTGTTCCGAAAGAGAAAAAGAGTGACTGGAAAATTAAGTAACTGTAAAGATGATAACATCAGAAAAATATTAAATGATAAACTGAAGAGTATCGATTGCGTCATACATGTCGTGAATCACTTTTATTATTTACTTTCTTCATTATTTACTCTACTTTCTGATCTCTATTGCATTTATCTTTACACTCTCTTTACTCATTTCCACGATACTTTACAATTATATTCATGGTAGCCACGCCGAGACTGAAAGCCGTTACAACACAAAAGGGGGAAGGGGGGGTTCATTAACACTCTTTTAACGCTTGTTAACACTTTATTTAATTCCGAAAATGGTTTAAGTAGTTTGAGGGGATGCGAGTAGGAAATTTTACTATAATATTTTACGTCGGAGAGGGGCACAAAACAATTAATTTAATCTTAAGGTTACATGGCCCCAACTTTACGCTTATCGCGCTGCCGAAAGACTGACTCTTTTTGGGGGTAGTCCGCTCTGTGGGCCTCTGTTCAGGATTGCCAACTCTTCCCATTTTAAACAATTTCAAACAAACATACTTTTTCGTAATTTCACAATTATTAGTAAATGATTTATATTAAACATTATAATCTTAATTAAACAAAAATTAATATTCTTAACTAGGCATTACTACACTCGCATCACCCCTTGAAAATAAGTTTTTCATTAGGAAAACTTATTAATATCGTTTAACAAATTTAATAATTTATTCAACAAAGTTATATATTTTTCAATTTTTTTCTTCTTTTTTTTTCTTTAACAAATTCAAAGTTCAGATAGACAAGAAATAATTAGAATGACAAATTCCACACACATATTTTGTATCATATTATAAAAATCGAAAACTTTATAATTTTCACATTTGCATAAAATAACATTTCACACTAATAATTAAATTACAACCTGTAACTAATCTACACATGCCAAAAAAAAAATAAAGGAAAATTTTCTTACATTGGTTACACAAATTTCAAGTTCACAATCTATTCCAGCGATTTCTCATCAAAGATCGCTTTACATTTGAAACAATTATTTGTATAGTTATACAGTTACTATCAGGGCAACCTAGAAAAAATAAGAAAAAGTTTACATAAAATACTAACCAAGAGCGCACATACTATTTCACGAAAAACAACAAATATGGGCAATAATCGCACCCTTTCACTTATAATTTCATTACATAATAATCAGTACATTAATTTGCTGGACGTTGTTTAGATCACAATCCGCACGCTGACAACGGACTTCTTCAATTTACAATCGCAGCTCCTGCTCACTTCGCTAGAATGCAAGGGATTGCATCAATCAACATGCAACAGGGCAGCACGCTATAATGGTTCTGCTCTCTCTCCAAATGGCGAAAAAAAAAAAAAACAAGAGAGACGTCCAATTCTAAAAGGATCAGGGGGGTGAGATATACTGAAAGCGGGACCACGCGCCGGAATTGGACGGAATTTGCAATTCTAGAAGTCGATGAAGAAACTCGCCTTGTCTCATCTCCACTTTTGTCGGTGAACGCTGCTCTTCCTACGTCCAGCTGAAAGACTCTTCTACTGGCAATAATCAAACGATCACTCCGCCGTAGGCCGTTTCCCAACGAACCTACTGTATGTCTGTATGGACAGTACAGTCTTAGACACCCGTTCAAGCTCTCGTGGCTTGCCTACCGCGTGCTACGACACATATTTAGCGAAGCATTCGAGCAGCGTGATCAGCTACTGCCCGAAAAATACCAGTAGACCATCTTCGATCGAAACTTTCGTGTGCCAAGACCCTGCACACGTAAATTTCTCTTCCGAAACTGTCCTGCGCCAAGTCCCTGCGCATTCGGTTCCTCTCTTCTATCTCTTCTCTTCCGAAACCATCCTGCGCCAAGTCCCTGCGCAGTTGGTTTCTCTTCTCTCTCTCTCATTGGTGATCGATCACCTATCCGGTCGACTAAACTCAATGGATGGAACTCGGATTCAACTTGGTTGCCTCCAAACCGAGCCTTTTGAAATTTTGAAAAAAAGTTTATTCGAAACGTGTTTCTGTACTGCTTATCATTTATTTAATATTTAATTTACCGAATTTTCTCGACAGTTCACTTCGAAACAATAACTACACATTTGCTCTGGCCAAATTCACGGAAAAAAAAAATTACACACCTCAAAATTTCGCAAAAATGTAATCACATCTAGCTACCAATAAGGTCACTTATGGCAGTTACAGCGGAGAAGATAAAAAAAAGGTCATAAAACGTACGAAACAAAATTGTACAGTATAAATATAAAAGCGCCCATACATAGTAACTGTTAGTATAATTTAAGAACTATTATTGTTCAAACTACCGTCAGAAATCACATCGATACTTTTAAATACAAAAGACAAAAATGAACCCCAGAAACTTCATGTTATCACTTCTCTGACAATCATGAACCCTCTTGCCCTTTGAGGGGGAGCACACTAAGACGCCACAAAAACGTTACTGGCTACCTAGAAGGCTCCATTTCCGAGTGTACACTTGAGCCAATGTTTTAAATGCATTAGTTAACCCCCGACTGAAGGTTTAAACAATAATAATTTTCCAAAACAGTTATTACAAATTTAAAAAAATTAAAAATTACTACCGAAAATTATTTGAATACAGTAATTTCAACTTGAAACGCCACATTTCATCGGAATCAAACTCGCAATTCACAAATTATATCTGAGAGACAACTTTCTCCTTCAACAGGAACCCCAGTATGGTTTGCAAATCACAAAAATCCCAGTAATTTATCGTTTCCAAGTGAAACTACAAATTTTTATCGTTATACTAAATAAGAATAGATAACACTGGGAAACAAAAAAAAATTTTTTTCTTGGTGCCTGAGATTTTAGACCTTATTCTGGATATTTTCATGCCACTGATTCAGAAAATATCATCCATTTTGTTCTAGCAGCTCTAGTTTTTGAGATATTGCATACGTCATTACCTACTTTATTACCCTTCTGGAACGGTATTATGAGTTGCTCGTAAATCTAAATGCATCTGTATAATTAAATTGTAGCTATGATTTTGCTGATGTTGCTGTTTTGCATGTGTATTGTACATGTACTAACGTGAATTCTTTCCTGTTACAGGTGTTGACATGGCTTCATCACGAAGAAAGTGTTTAAATCATCCAGATGTGTTTTGTTTTATCTGCGGAGAGTACACGTTCATTGAACAGAGAAAAACTATTACTGATTTTGTGAAAAAAACTTATTTTGCCTATTTCAAAGTACAACTAGGGGACCAAGATAAGCCATGGGCTCCTCATGTTGTGTGTAAAACGTGTACGGAGCATCTGCGGCAATGGACCAACGGAAAGAGGAGGTGCCTGAAATTTGGTATACCAATGGTATGGAGAGAACAGAGAAACCACAGTGATGACTGTTACTTTTGTTTGGTGAATATAAAGGGCATCAATGGACGTAACCGGAGTAAATGGACGTATCCTGACATAGACTCAGCTAGACGGCCTGTTTCACATTCAGATGAGATACCTGTCCCATCATTCAGCCATCTTCCAGAGCTCCCTCAAGAAGATGATGAATCTGCTACTGACAAAGAAAGCATATGTGGGCAAAATGACAGTGATTTCGAAGGACCGTCATCAGTTGCAGAAGGTTTTAGTCAACACGAATTAAACGACCTCATAAGGGACTTAAGTCTTTCAAAGAAATCGTCTGAATTGTTAGCTTCCAAAAAGATATCATACCGAGACCACCAATGGGTGATCTGTGTGGATCTGAAGATGGCGAATTTTCTCCTGGGCCAGCAGAGCGGGTACACCAAGTACCCGTGCTTTATATGTCTCTGGGACAGTAGAGCTAAAGATGAACACTGGGTGAGAAGACAGTGGCCTCTGAGAGAAAACATGGTGGTTGGAGAAAAAAATATCATCAAAGAAGCTTTGGTTGACAGAGAAAGGATCATATTGCCACCACTGCATATCAAACTAGGTTTGATGGAACAATTTATAAAGGCTTTGAACAGAGATGGGACGTGTTTTGGCTACATATGTAGAAAATTTCCTGCGCTGAGCATGGAAAAGCTGAAGGCAGGTATTTTCGATGGACCGCAAATCCGGGAACTCATGAAAGACCCGCGTTTCCAAGATTCAATGGACAACATTGAGGCACGTGCGTGGTCATCGTTTAGTATGGTTGTGAAGAATTTCCTTGGGAACTATAAGGCCGATAACTACGGTGAACTAGTGGAAAATATGCTCTCCTTTTTGTAAACTTGGCTGTAAAATGAGCATCAAACTGCATTACCTCCACAGTCATTTGGATCGTTTCCCAGATAACCTCGGTGATCTAAGCGAGGAACAGGGTGAACGATTTCACCAAGAACTAAGGACCATGGAAGAACGGTACCGCGGACGATGGGATACTCACATGATGGCAGATTACTGCTGGAGCATCCAACGCGAATGTCCTGGCACATCTCATCGCAAGAAATCTCAGAAACGCGGGTTATGTGAGATGTCTCAATGAAAGAACTTTTTTTGCCGTTCGTGTCTCAAGCTTGTTTGAATTTAAGAAATATTTTTCGTACCTTATGCTTGTTTGATGTTAATACACTATTTTTGCTGACATTCATCATACTTTTGTATTCAATTGACAACAACAGTGATTGCCAGTCAGCAATTATATAATATTATATACATTATATAGAAATATATATAGATATATATCATATCTTGATAAGCAGAGCTGATGGAGAAAAACTAATGTCATTTTTAGAATCAGCGACCTCAATATACCCAGAAACAGGTCTAACATCTAAGTCACCAAAAGTTGTGTTCCCCAGTGTAATATGCACTCACAAATACACGCAACCTACTGTAAACAAAAACAAAACATTGCATAATTCAGAGCGGTCGCTTTGTTTGTAAGCGAACCTCTATACAAATATCCCTAACCGAATGAAACTGCATTATATCCTGACATAATTTTGTAATCTTTTCTATGCAAACGCTCGAACTAAAAAAAAGGACATTTTTCATTTCTAATACCCAAATTAAAATATCAAATCAAAACATCCTTTTTGCAATACAATCTAAATTCCAAATAAAAATTTTACCATTTTCATTGAACTGGAAGAAAGAAATAAATAAAAATCGGCCTACCTATAAAAATAAAATTGAGTGCATTTATAAAACGTAAAGAAACTATATGAAAATTTTCTACACCAATTTCTGTAATTCAAAAATAATTATAATAATATCCAGCTTTCGTAAAATATGTGTACCGTAACTCACATTGGCCGCCAAAATAAAAATAAAATTTACTGCCGCACTTTTAGGCCTATAATTAATAAATTTAATGTTACGCGTGGAAAGAACAATTTAGAATTTAATGCATAACATTTGTGCTTATTAAAAAAAATCCTATGATTATTTATGTTAAACCAATTAAAATTTTGTTAAATAACTAAGAATTTAATACTCAGACATATACCATAGTGACGGTCAATATATGAACAATATTTAACGATGTATATAAATATATATAATTATATAACTAATTTATAGGTATAAGTTAATATGTAAGTGTATAATTATTGAGAATATAAAAAAATCCAAAGAAAAACAAATGAATTTATAGAAAATTTCACGACACAGTCTCTATTTCAGTTAAACCAATTAATTAAGCTTATTTTGAAGTCTAACACAATCCTATACGGCCAGCCTATAATCTGACAATTTATTATGTTTAAGATTATTTTTCGACTGTCCCTTAAAATGTAACTTAATCCTATTTAGCGCGAAGCGAAGCGAAGCAAAAAGCCCGTAAACCTATACAAACAATAAAATAAGCCTATTATTATATACAACCAATCGAAATATAATAAAAAATCTACCAATGAAACCCAGAAAATTTTTCATGTTCATGAAGTGTCTTACAATACTATATATGTATATATACCTAGAAATGCGGTACAAATTTTCGCTCAAACATTTTTAAAGGACCGTATAAAATGTGTATCACTGTATTTAAACTAACATAATTCACTTACGTACAAATCCAGTAAAATTTATTTATTAATCGTTATTCTTATTATTATGATTAGGTAAGCTGAAACAGGCATAACAGTGGAAGAGACGAAAAAAAGAAAAATTGAGCCCTCACAGCACGATAAATTTTCAAAACTATGTCCTCTCCGACGTAATGAACGAAATTTAACGTAATAATGACTCGCAGTATTGAGTCAGACAAATTTTTCTACCGACTCTGCACCACGACTAAAAGAAATTTTGAGGCACTAGACTGTGAAAAGTAACGGAACCGTACGATGAAAAATGGAACAAACGAACATTTCAGAATCAACGAACTCCCACGAAAAGAAAGAAAAAAAATTAAATTTTTAGGCGCGAAGTTTGTAAGGGACGCTATAAGGATGTCGAAGGCCATGCGCCATTTTGAAATTACATTCACCATGAAATTTTAAGGAATGGAAATCGAAATTTGCCTGCAAACGGGGTAAACTTTGCATTTAGATATTTTAATAATCGAAATAAAATGTTCATTAACGCTATTGGCTATTATACCGGGTCGGAAGAATTTTAATCGAAATAATAGGCACGTGGGTAAGCCTCATACAAAATATGATGTAAGACCGCCGCTAGCCACCAAATATGTCGTGAATCACTTTTATTATTTACTTTCTTCATTATTTACTCTACTTTCTGATCTCTATTGCATTTATCTTTACACTCTCTTTACTCATTTCCACGATACTTTACAATTATATTCATGGTAGCCACGCCGAGACTGAAAGCCGTTACAACACAAAGGGGGAAGGGGGGGTTCATTAACACTCTTTTAACGCTTGTTAACACTTTATTTAATTCCGAAAATGGTTTAAGTAGTTTGAGGGGATGCGAGTAGGAAATTTTACTATAATATTTTACGTCGGAGGGGGGCACAAAACAATTAATTTAATCTTAAGGTTACATGGCCCCAACTTTACGCTTATCGCGCTGCCGAAAGACTGACTCTTTTTGTGGGTAGTCCGCTCTGTGGGCCTCTGTTCAGGATTGCCAACTCTTCCCATTTTAAACAATTTCAAACAAACATACTTTTTCGTAATTTCACAATTATTAGTAAATGATTTATATTAAACATTATAATCTTAATTAAACAAAAATTAATATTCTTAACTAGGCATTACTACATACAGGAACTAATTGAGAAGCATACAGAAAAATAAGACGACGACGATATAGAAGCGATAACGGTTAACTCAAAGTACTTCTATAATTTTGCAAAAAGGAAGTCGAAAAATCACACGACTGTCGGACCTTTGAAAAATGAAGACAGTGCTTTATCTGATGATCTAACAAAAGTATCTGAAATATTAAGAACTCAGTACGAATCATCTTTCAGTATCTCAAAAACTGACAAATTGGAATGCGATAGAAACGCGTTCTTTGAAGAAGAACTACAAGGGGAAAGTATAACGGACTTTGACTTTACGACAGATGATATTAGATAAGCTTAGGAAAACTAAAACACACTCAGCGGCAGGACCGGACAATTGGAGTGCTACACTGATCAAAAACTGCAAGAATGCAATCACTAAGCCCCTATATTGGATACGGAGACGATCACTAGATACGAGAGAAATACCGAGCATCCTGAAGAGCGTGAACATAGTCCCAATATACGAGGATAATTCAATAAGTATCCACACTTTTTATTTTCACAATTTTATTTTCACATCTGATAGATTATAAACACATCACTTCTCAACATAGTCTCCCTTTTTCTCAATACACTTAGACCAGCGATCTACAAGCTTCCTAATACCATCACAAAAGAATGTTTTTGGCTGTGTGCGTAGCCAGTCATGCACCGCCTCCTTCAAGTCATCATCGCCTTGGAATCGCTGACCTCTCAAAGCGTTTTTTAGTGGTGCAAACAGGTAAAAATCCGAAGGTGCTAGGTCTGGCCTGTAGGCTGGATGGTCGAGAACTTCAAATTCAAGTTCTTGAAGGCATTTTCTAGTCTGTGCAGCGGTATGACGGCGCGCATTTTCGTGTAACAGAATAACACCTTCCGACAATCTCCCTCTCCGTTTTGTGCGAATTGCTTGCTTTAACTCATTCCGAAGCATGTCAGAATACGATGCACTTGTTTCTGTAGTTCCACGCTCTAGATAATGTTCAAGGATAGGGCCTCGTGTATCCCAAAACAGTGTTAGCATAACTTTACCTGCTGACGGCTGCGCTTTGAACTTCCTTGCAACGGGAGATGTTGGATGCTTCCATTGCATGCTCTATCGATTGCTTTCTGGTTCATAGTGATGGATCCAGGTTTCATCTCCAGTGATAATGCGCTCCAAAAAGTTTTCACCTTCATTATGATACCGCGCCAAAAGACGACAGCAGACGTCCATACGATTACGCTTGTGCTCTTCTGTCAACTGTTTGGGTACCCATCTTGCACAAATCTTGTGAAAGCCAAGAATGTCATGAAGATGCAATTTCTTTTAGTGTTAATCTTCTGTCATCGAAAATCATGGCTCTGGCTTCTTCCTGCTTGTCACCACTGGTTGATGTTGACGGTCGTCCTGAGCGCTGAGCATCTGTCACACATGTCCGACCTTCCTTGAACATTTGAATCCACTCGTACACACTTCGCCGTGGTAACGCATTATTCCCATACTGAGCACATAAACGCGTGTGAATTTCAGCTCCTTTCACACCTTCTGCCCACAAAAAACGAACCACGAATCTCTGTTCTTCCAGAGTACAAATTGAAAACGGCGCAGCCATGCTCACTACTCGTATGATATGTGACAGCTACGAGTAGCCTAAATAAGCCTATACTGTTGCTAGCCTAAATATGCTTATATATCTCAGTTTGGCTCGTTATTACGAGTATATATTATCACTAAAATAAAAAGTGCGGATACTTATTGAAGTACCCTCGTATAAAAGAGGAGATATATCCGAGGCCAAAACCTATAGGCCAGTGTCGCTTACATCTCATCTCACTAAAATATTTGAAAGAATATTTAAACAGAAAATCTATGACTTTTTGGAAACTGAGAAAAAATTCAATGACAACCAACATGGATTTCGGTTAGGCAGATCATGCCTATCACAACTAATGGAACACTACAACAACATTATTGATGCACTTGAAAGTAATGAAAACTATGATGTAATATACACAGACTTTGTCAAAGCGTTCGACAAGTGTGACCATGGAATCATAATACCTAAACTGAAATATATAAGAATAACAGGAAAAGTAGGGAAATGGATATATAATTTCCTTAGTGAGCGGCGGCAAGTCGTTACAGTACAAGGAATATCCTCATCAGACTCAGAGGTCCTCAGCTCAGTACCACAAGGAACAACAGTATTAGCTCCACTATTCTTCATAATCATGCTAACTGACATAGGTGAGGATGTTACCAAAGACAGCACAGTAACATCCTTTGCTGATGACACAAAGATCAGTAGAAAAATAAGAACCCCAGAGGGTATAGGATCTCTACAAACAGACATGAACAGCATCTACAAGTGGACAGAAGACAACAATATGAAGTTTAACACTAAGGAATTTCAATTGTTACGGTACGGAACAAGGAAGGACCTAAAATCCATGGAATACTATACCCCAAATGGACAGGAAATTCAGAGAAATTCTAAAGCAAAAGATTTAGGAGTTGTAATGACTGATGATACGAAATTTGAAACAAAATAAGATAGCAGTAAACAGAGCAAAAAGAATAACTGGGCAGATATTGAGAGCCTTTAAACGAAGGGATAGGAATATAATGATTCCTCTACTGAAAACACTGATCATACCCAAATTGGAATACTGCTTGGTCCTAACATGCCCATATAAAAAAGAAGACATCAGACAGCTGGAAGGGATTCAGATGAGCTTCACTGCCAAGATCGATGGATGCAAAGAACTAAATTATTGGGAAAGTTACGCGAATTAAACCTATATACACTGGAAAGGAGAAGAGAGAGATACACCATTATTTACACTTGGAAAATAATGGAGAAACTAGTCCCTAATCTTACTCTGAACCCTATAACTCCCCAAACAACGGGGGAAAGTAGAAACGGTAGACTGTGTCGTATTCCCAAATTGAAGGCGAGACAGGGAACATCCTTAACCCTGAAAGAAAATAGTTTTGTTGTGAGAGGACCAAGACTGTTTAATCAGCTGCCCAAAGACCTAAGAAACACGAGTGGGTGTTGCGGTGGACATCTTCAAAAGGAGATTAGACACCTGGCTCAGAACAATCCCAGATGAGCCGGGCTTACCTGGCTATGTGAAGTGGAGAGTACAAGAAACCAACTCACTACTTCACCAGGCCAACTCGAGAGGAGGGGCGACAAGCTTGACCTTCGTGAAATGAGGAATCATCGCGTCGAACATTTGAAAGGTGTATATATACACTGTGTGCGTGTGTGTGTATATATATATATATATATATATATATATATATATATATATATATATATATATATATATATATATATATTATTTTTGTTTATTTATTTTTAACTGCATTCGGGCTCATCGAGATTGAAAGCCCAAGCACTTTGCTTGGGCTGTTTGTGCCTCAGGCTGGCCCTGCTGCTGACACTTGCGTACAGTGAAATCCAGCAAAATCTAATAGTTTTGCGGTTACTGTAAATAAATCTTGATGAACTGTGATGTTATTCTTGCTAAGGATGCTATTCTTATGCAGGATTGTCCACGGTTTGACGTTACACTTCTTGAGGGATATTATTCCTACATTGTTGCGGAGTACTATCTTCTTGTTTTTCTAATGCCATAAGATCGCTTTAAATTTGGCTTTGAACATCGAAGAGTGCGGTGCTGAGGGCCTAAACATGTATTCAAAGTAGGTTTTGTTGAAAAAGTCAAAGTCTTCTAGTTTGGAATGTGGAAAACCACTTTATATTTCGGTAGGAGTTTTGGAAATTGATTTGCCATGATTGATTGTATATGGTACTTTTTCCTACTAAAACCGAAAATTTCTTTGTAGATGCGACTTTAAAGGTAACTGCATGGTGAATGTTTTAAATTTTCATACTCTATCACATTTCTTGCGAGTATCACGGTTGCTATTTCCAGTATTTCTACTGGTCTTTTTTTTCTTTTGAGGGGGTGGGTTCTTGGTTTACTCCCCACATATTTCCTAATCTGTTTGGTTGTTCTTTGAATACATACCCAGTACTTTGTTATCGTTCTAAAGAAGAGTAGAAGTCCTCCTCTTTCGACATACAGACTTGCTGTTGATAATATTTTAAAAGTCCGATGGCTAATCGGAATTACATTGCACACATCGTGTTTCACTGTTTTATTAATTTGTACTGGCTAACCTATATATTTGATACCTATATTCTATTTTGGATAACACCAGAATGTATTCAGTGTTCAATGGAGAGTGAGGAACGTTTTCGGACTGCTCCCTATGCCCGAGGATATTTGGTGTATATATTTAAATATAGTGTGCTATAACCACTAAAATAAAATGATCATACAAAGTACACAATCTACATAAAGAGCGTTTACGGAAGCTTTTAACTCGCATATTCCACCAGACAGACTTTCTGTAAATCTGTCATATACCCTTTCTCATATTGCTTTAATGAATATTACTTAAAGGAAAGATTACTTTCGAAATGTTTAGAGGAATGTTAATGTTAACTGTATGTTGTATATAACTTAATCGTTCACTTTCATACACTTTCTACAATACAAAATTATCAAAATAATCCCACTTTCTCAGCGTCTTCCACGTATACTGGTCATAAAAATTCTCCAAATCGTCTTAAATACTTCCTGTAAGCTTAATGAGATGAAACGTTCAACTATGCATCTGCAAATGCGCAAACATTTAATAATCCTGTCTTAAAATAGCTTTAAAACTGTCAACAAATTATAAAAATACTTGAATGCTGTTTTCTCTTTTCTTAAATCTTTGAAACTAACGCCAACGCAGATAATCATAATCAAGACCGTATTCTTAAGAGAAATGAGGTTGCCAGTTTTCAGGTCTGTATAAAAACTGCACAACCCATCACCAAATTTACTTTATATATATACTGGGTGATCCAGATAAATGGGACCCATAAAAAAAAGCCAAATATTCTTAATATTTAATTCCTTTCATAAAAACTATATATCATTCGAAAGAGTAGAGTTACAAGTTTATTATGAAATATTTATTTTTTAAAAATGACTCTTTTCAAATGTGCTCCATTAGTTGCCAAGCATTCCAGTGTTCTCGCTTGTAAGTTCTGCATCACTTTTGCAGTGTGCGGTGGTATGGCCTGTATCTCATTTGTGATGGCGGCCTTCAATTCTTGCAAGGTCGTTGGGTTATTTCTGTAGACCCTACTCTTTAAATATCCCCAGAGATAATAATCTAAGGGAGAAAAATCCGGAGACCTTGCGGGCCATTCAACGTCTCCAAATCTTGAGATTAACTCGCCTGGAAACGTTTGACGCAAAACTGCCATGCAGTTCCTCGTGGTATGGCAGGTAGCTCCGTCTTGTTGGAACCAGTGGTTTTCTAGACAAAGATCTCTTAATTTAGGAATAAGGAAATCGGTCAACATTTTTTCGTAGTGATCACCATTTACAGTGACCGTGTTTCCGGTGGAATCCTCGAAAAAGTACGGCCCTATGATCTGAGATGCAGTAAGACCACACCAAACAGTTACACGCTGACTATGCAACGGGACTTCGGTAATATTCAATGGATTTTCTGTTGCCCAGAAACGACAATTTTGTTTGTTTACAGTTCCATTCAAGTGAAAATGGGCTTCGTCTGACATAATCAAAGTTACTAGAAAATTGGTGGTGCCATTTACCTTCTGTTGGATCCATTGACAGAATTGTCGTCTTCGTGCGAAATCTCCATCGTTTAGTTGTTGCACTGTTTGAATTTTATATGGAAAGAGCATTAAATTTTGCTTGAATATACGGTGTGTTGTTCCATATCCAACTCCTAACAGCTGAGAAGCACGTCTGATGCTTATGTTAGGATTATCCTGTACAATTTCATGAGTTCTGTTAATGATCTCGTCTATCCTTGCTGTGCGCACTCTTCCAGTTGGTTTTCTTTTCCAATGCTGCCAGTTAGGGAAAAATTTCTGACACACCGACGGATTACTTTCTTAGAAGCTGATTTTGACATCTGAAAATTTGTCTTGAAAGATCTTTGAACTGAAACTACACTTCTTCCATGCTCATAATATTGCTCAGTTATGAAACGCAGCTGTTCCACAGTCGATGCAGTCGTCTTGAAGGGTTAGTTTTAAATAACACTTTTATTTTGTTTTGTATCTTATCTTGTCTTGTATTGTCAAAACCTATACAATCCTGTGCAAACTTGTAACTATCCTCTTTCGAATGATGCGTATGATTTTATAAAAGGACTTATACTTTAAGAGTTACAGGGTTTCTTTTGGGTCCCATTTCTCTGGATCACCCTTTATATATATATATATATATATATATATATATATATATATATATATATATATATATATATATATATATATATATATATATATATATATATCAAGAACCCTTATTAGAGTAACGCACCTTTAAAAGAACATTATTCTTCGGGTTGTATAAGCACATTAAATCCTGTCCGAAAATTAAATAGTAATCTTGAAACAAAACAAATATATTTCGTCAATAGTACGTTAATCTGACGCTCGATTAATTTGACATATCTTTGTTAATACGAACAAATATGAATTAATTACAATTCTGTATTTCTCCTTCAGCACCCGAATAGGAGAAGTTACCCAAATGCAGAAGACAATGAGGTCAGATTTATGATTCCTCCATCAGAGTGTAAGGTAAGACGCTAATCATTATGTATTACTTATTGAATGTTAATGTGTAAAATTCTGTTACTATACACGAATACTTTTAATGTTTTGACAGCTTTCGATCATGTAGTGTGTGTGTGTGTGTGTGTGTGTGTGTGTGTGTGTGTGTGTGTGTGCTCGTGCCAGCGCATACAAAGCGGTACAGGCATGCATAATTTCACTCTCGACCGGAGAGAAAGAGCCTTAAAAGTGTATCGAAAAGCAGCGTTTTTCGGGGAAGTTGGCGCATAAAATCCAGTGATCGGAAACTGGTCTGCGATTTAATCGTATTTGGTTATCAGAAAATGCTTTCGCCCATATTCCGCAAACAATTCCACACCTCAAAACTTTCTTCGGCTGAATTCGGAATCCGTTTATAAAGCTTTCATAATTCATCTTTGCTTGTCTATAATGAAACTTTATTATTCGTATTTCACTTTGATTTTTAGCAATAATTCTCATCCAAATAATTTCTCTCTATTTGATAAACGATAGTAATATCTTCATGATGATACTACTCTACTACTACTGTTGTTACTACTACTACTACTATAATAATAATTTTAATCTGTATATAAAGTACTGTATTAAAAATAATTTGTTTAATATTAAAGTCTAGGTTCTTTGCGACTGAGTAAATTCGTATGAACGAACTATAAAAACCACGTAGCCTTGAAAGAAACGTTTTTAAATTTGCATAATGGCTACTTTTAAAACGGAATTTACGGCATACTTTTGAAAATTCAAGATAGACAAAACACACACATATATATACCTTTGGTATATATGTGTGTCTTTTTTATTTATATATATATATTTATATATATATATATATATATATATATATATATATATATATATATATATAACCCCGCAAGGGGGTTCTAAGCTCGTGCTCTTGAGTGCTCTTTGTGCTCGTTTGTACGTGCTTGTTCCTGGAGGTTTCACGTGCGCCCTCCCGGCCCTAGCACCCAAGGATGATGGGGCTCGACCCTGCAGTCCTTGTCATCCTTGGTCTTTTTCCACTTCGACTGTCCCCTCCACCCTTTCTTTTTCCTCTGTCTTTCCTCTCACTTTTTCTTTGTTTTTCCGCTGAGATATGCCCTTTAAATAGAGGCGAATCGGTTCTTCCTGAACTAAAAAAAAAAAAAAAATATATATATATATATATATATAATAATAGAGGACGTGTGTGTGTGTGTGTGTTTGTTGTCTGTCTGTTCCAGCCATAACTCCAAAATGGAAGGCCCCAGCACCGCGATTAAACTACAGAAAAGAACGCAGGCGTGAAATTTTTGAGCTTCACATTGTGTCAAGATTTCTGAATCTTAAGATTTTCATGACTAATTAGTGGCAATTACACCAGTACACATTTGAAAACTTGTCGATCGATTTTTACAAACTAGTTGGTGATTCTATATAATTTGAGTGCGCTGATCTCAAAAATATAGTTAGTTTTTCCCTATCACGTATGGTTTTCTTACTACAGGGTGTGTCATAAATCCCCCATTTATCCCCAAATGTGAACCATCTTATCGAGACCAACATTCGATTGCACATGCTAAACCATAAATTTTGTTGTTATAGACTACAGTAACGCTTACATAATAATGTAGGGTAAATATACAGTATATATAACAACCAGTCCCGTTCCCAGCAAAATACTCTCTCCCTTCCCATCAATGGGTGGTTAACATTTGGGGACAGATGAGGTATTACAACACCCCTTGTAGCACGAAATCTTTAGGTGATAGGGTAAAACCTAATTAAAGCAGAATTAAATAGCTCCTAGCTCTTGGACAAGCATATTGCTTGTTTATGAAAGAATAAAAAATAACTGAAAGAAACAAAATATATTTACCTTCTTTACTTGCAAACATTTCAGGACTTATTCCAAAGACTTAAGACTACGAAGGTAGATCTGACTAATGACGACTAAACCGGTGCTTCTTTGATGTTTTCTTATGCTGTGCGTTAGGCTGATCTCTTTGCACACACCAGCAGTAATCCGCCATCATATTTGTATGCCATCTTCCTTGATATCTTCTTTCCATGGTTTTGATGTCCTGGTGAAATCGTTCCCTTTGCTCCTCACTGACATCTCCGAGATTTTCGGAAAACGGTCAAGATGCGAAAATAAGAAGTGAACTTTCAGGCTCATGTTGCAGCCTAAGGCGCAAAACTTTTTAAGCATATTTTCCACCAGTCTTTCATAATTTTGGCTTCTGTAGTTTCCCAAGAAGTTTTCAACAACATCTTTGAAACCAAGCCATGCTTCTTTTTCTTTATTGGTCATTGTGTTCAGGAAATGATCGTCTGTCAATAACTTTCTAATCTGAGGACCTATAAAAACACCTTCCTTTATTTTCTCGTAGCTAATCTTTGGATATTTTGAACAAATGTACTTGAAACACTCACCTTCTCTATTCATTGCTTTGACATACTGCTTCATCAAGCCTAACTTAATGTGCAAGGGTGGTAGGAGGATTTTATTTGGTTCAACTAGTTCATGTAAAATGTTCTTTGATCCTGGGGTAAGATTCTCTCTAGGAGGCCATGTTTTCCTCTTCCAGTGCTGGTCACGTGCTCGACTATCCCATTCGCAGATGAAACATGGCATCTTAGTGTATCCTGATTGCTGCCCAAGTAACATGCAAAGGACTTTGAGATCCCCACACAATATCCATCTGTGATTTTGATACTGAATTTTTTCCAGAAGCAGTTTCATGTTATCATAGGTCTCTTTTAAATGAGTAGAATGGGCCACTGGGATTGATGCATATTTGTTACCGTTGTGCAGTAACACTCCTTTTAGACTGGTTTTAGAGGAATCTATAAACAACCTCCAGTCACTGGTTTGGTATTCGATGCCTAGCTTGCACACTAATCCTGTGATGTCCTTGCAAAATACCAAGGGATCATCTTCTTCGAAAAAAGGCACGAAGTCTTTCTCACGATTTCTTTACCAAGCGAAGTATGTGTCGGATGCCAATAAATTGTTATCCTGCAATCTAGACCCCAAAAGTTCTGCAGAGTCCTTAGGCAGATTCAACTCCCTGACTAAGTCATTTAGTTCGGCTTGGGTTAATGGTTTAGGAGGATCTCGGTCAGCTGTTGACTGTTCATAAACGTCATCATTGTCTGGATTTGGAGCTGAATCAGAATCTGAATTGTATTGATCCAGACTCTCGGGTGGGTGGGGAATAGGAACTTCTGGACCATGGGGTACCGGCCTTATTGCAGATGGAAGATTTGGGTATTGAAGGCTCTCTTTATTCTTTGCATTATAACCTTTAACATTGCAAGAACAGAAGTAGCAGTCGTCGGTATGGTTTCTAGGCTCGCGCCTTACCATAGGGATCCCAAATGGCAAACTTTTCTTTTTACCTTTGCTCCAATTCCTTAGTGCCGCAACACACGTAAGACAAACCTTGTGTGGAGCCCAACTTTTGTCTTGATCTCCTAATTTGATTCCAAAATAAGCATGATAAGCTCTCTTAATAAAGGTCGTTACATTTGTCGTTTGTTTTACAACATACCGACCACAAATATAACAAAATATGTCTGGACTATGGGTACATCCTCTAGAAGTCATTTTTAAAATTTTAAAGACGTAATGTTAGAATTATCTATCTGAAAAATATGAAAAAACGAAATTAATTAAAGATAAAAAAGGTAAAAAATTACAAAACGCCCCAAAATTGTTTTGCTAATAACTTTAAAACTAACTGTGGGTGATAGAAACAAACTGGTAGCATTTTTGAATTCAGCGCAGCGAACTGCTTCAGAATCACAACTTCAGAATCACAACTCAAAATAAAGAAATCGATAGAAAAGAACACAGTCATGAAAATCTTGAGCTTCACATATAATTAAAACTAGCGGAGCGACCCGGCGTTGCCGGGATGGATGTCGAACGCTATATATATATATATATGTATACACAAACTCAGAATGGTCCCCTGAGAAATTTATATGTTAAACACAGACCGTGCATGGAACAAGGAACTCTTCTGGGAAAATTAAATCCACTATAGTCCGAATAAGTAATGGTAAATGACAAATACCATAGTTTTTCTTTTTCATGATGCTAGCCCGACGTGGGCAACGGGTCTCTCGCAAAGAGATCCCATAAATATAGCTTCCCTCACCAGCTATCTGCAAAGCAGACAGGATCCAGCTTTGGGACATGGACCTAGGGTTTAAAGCAAGCCTAGTCCCTACATTCAGAACCTCTATATAAGTAAAAGACTCATTGCATTCACGTCGGATTGAATAAACAAAGAAAAAGGGGTAACTATTGTATTTTTAGCCAAAAAAACCAAAACTTAAACCTCAACCGGGACATTGAGCGTCCACTTTTCAAGGCACGTAACACATCCGTTTAATATACACAAACTCAGAATGGTCCCCTGAGAAAGTTATATGTTAAACACAGACCGTGCATGGAACAAGGAACTCTTCTGGGAAAATTAAATCCACTATAGTCCGAATAAGTAATGGTAAATGACAAATACCATAGTTTTTCTTTTTCATGATGCTAGTCCGACGTGGGCAACGGGTCTCTCGCAAAGAGATCCCATAAATATAGCTTCCCTCACCAGCTATCTGCAAAGCAGACAGGATCCAGATAGCTGGTGAGGGAAGCTATATTTATGGGTTCTCTTTGCGAGAGACCCGTTGCCCACGTCGGGCTAGCATCATGAAAAAGAAAAACTATGGTATTTGTCATTTACCATTACTTATTCGGACTATAGTGGATTTAATTTTCCCAGAAGAGTTCCTTGTTCCATGCACGGTCTGTGTTTAACATATAAATTTCTCAGGGGACCATTCTGAGTTTGTGTATATTAAACGGACGTGTTACGTGCCTTGAAAAGTGGACGCTCAATGTCCCGGTTGAGGTTTAAGTTTTTTTTTTTTTTGGCTAAAAATACAATAGTTACCCCTTTTTCTTTGTTTATTCAATCCGACGTGAATGCAACGAGTCTTTTACTTATATAGAGGTTCTGAATGTAGGGACTAGGCTTGCTTTAAACCCTAGGTCCATGTCCCAAAGCTGGATCCTGTCTGCTTTGCAGATAGCTGGTGAGGGAAGCTATATTTATGGGATCTCTTTGCGAGAGACCCGTTGCCCACGTCGGGCTAGCATCATGAAAAAGAAAAACTATGGTATTTGTCATTTACCATTACTTATTCGGACTATAGTGGATTTAATTTTCCCAGAAGAGTTCCTTGTTCCATGCACGGTCTGTGTTTAACATATATATATATATATATATATATATATATATATATATATATATATATGCCCGGTTAGGTCAACTGAATGCCAGGTTAGGTTAATTGAATGCCCGGTTAGGTTAATTGAATGGCCGGTTAGGTTAATTAAATGCCCGGTTTGGTTAATTAAATGCCCGGTTTGGTCAATTGAATGCCCGATTAGATTAATTGAATACCCAGGTAGGTTAATTGAATGCCCGGTTAGGTTAATTGTACGCCCTCGATTGGTTAGGTTACATCGTGATATTTTCGTTAGCTTATAGCGTTCAACATCCACCCCGGCAACGCCGGGTCGCTCCGCTAGTATATATATATATATATATATATATATATATATATATATATATATGTATATATATATATATATATATACACAATGTATATATTATATACAAATGATATACATATGTATATATACGAATGTTACAAAAAAGAATGAAATAATGGGGACACATGGTCCGAAATGGTCCCAACGAAAAAAGGGTGGATGAGAGAGAAGACGAAATAACGATAACAGCATAATAACGAACAACAATTAATAACAAATAACGATATAAACAATATAATACGGAAGGAAGACATAGATGAAAGGAAAGAAATAAGTAAAAGTGGCGAAGTAGACAAACGGTCCAACGAGCGAAATGATAAAAAGATAATAACTAAAAACGTAGAAAATAAACAGCCAAAGAAAAATAATGATAATGCCAAAACTAAGAACTTGAAAATAATAAGAAAGAAGCAGAAGCGTAGAAAATATCGTATGCAAATACTACGCGAAAGGAAACTGCAGATATCGGGATGGGCAATGCATATATGCACATCCCACATTATGCAAAATGCATTACACAAGTGGATACTGCAAGTTTGATAAGAAATGCATGTTCCACCATCTTACGGTCTGCAACACTTATGAAAGATATGGGAGTTGCAAATACGAAAAAAAATGCCGATACCACCACCCTCAAAGGAACGCAACGAGGGAACAGAAAAAACGAACATCAAAGAAGAGTGGAATTTTTTAGACGCAGCCAACACATTTCAGCTGCTAAATACTCTCCAGCAATTACAAAACCAGCTGACAAATATAAATATAGAAATCCGAGAGCCGGACAGAAGGTACGAACAAAGGCACTTCATGCGTTATCGGGACAACAGGTACCGACAAAGATAAAAAGAGGTAAATTCTCGGAGGACCACAAGGCAACGAAACCGGCACCCCCATTGGAAAACAAATCGGAACCACCTGTATGCGAAAAAGAAAGAGAAAAAATAAAAATAATCCTAGCCAACATACAGGGCCTTAAATCAAACCATCCACGAACAAAGTTGATACATACCTGAAAGGACTCATGCAAGAAGCCGGAGCAGACTTTGCATGCCTCACGGAAACTCATCTAAAGGACTGCCAGGCGAACTGTGAAAATTGTGAGTCCTGTATTGACAAAAAAAATACAAATTGACAACTATAACATCCTCCGAGCCGACAGAACAGTGAGACGTAAAGGCACATACACACAAATGGCTATAAGTACCTCAAACAACTACGTAGAATGTGTAGCAGCAAAAATTGAAAAATTAAATATGGTACTAATTGTAATGTACAGACCCCCAAACACGCCAACCTCAAAATTTTCAGATTCCATTACAGAGGTAAGAAACTTGTAAAAGATCTACACTCTCCAACCCCAAATATTTTTCTCTGTGGTGATTTTAATTTCCCATTCATGAAATATAAAAGGATAGGAAAAAATATATGTATACACCAGGACAAGGGGGGCACACGAGAAGACCAGGAGCAGGTAAAAATGCTACTAGCTTTAGCTGATGAATTTATGTTAACGCAAGAAATAACAGAAAACACAAGAAAAAACAACTGCCTAGATTTGGTATTCACAAACAACAGTAATCTAATTGATAATGTAGAAATATCCCCAACTATGATATCAGACCACAACATCATTGAAATAACAACTAATATAAAGGCAACAGGAAAGGAAAGAACACGCACAACAGAAAGAAGCAAATTCGAAATTTTTAATTTTCACTCCAAAGCTATAAACTGGGAAGATGTGACATCCAGCATGGAAGTAATAGATTGGAAAACCATTTTCGAGGCCAAGACAACGGAGAGATGCTAATGACGTTAGAGGAGAAGACGTTAGAAATTGTGGAAAAACATGTCCCAAAGATACAACAAAGAGGAAAGAGAAGCAGGTTCGAAAGACAAAAGAGGGCATTGTTCCGAAAGAGAAAAAGAGTGACTGCAAAATTAAGTAATTGTAAAGATAACAACATCAGAAAAATATTAAATGATAAACTACAAAGTATCGATGTCGTCATACAGGAACTAATCGAGAAGCAACAGAAAAAGAAGAGACGACGCTATAGAAGCGATAAAGGCTAACTCAAAGTACTTCTATAATTTCGCAAAAAGAAAGTCGAAAAACCATGCGACTATCGGACCTTTAAAAAATGAGAACAGTGATTTATCTGATGATCTAACAGAAGTATCTGAAATATTAAAAGCTCAGTATGAATCATCTTTCAGTATCCCAAAAACTGACAAATTGATATGCGATAGAAACGCGTTCTTTGAAGAAGAACCACAAGGGGAAAGTATAACGGATTTCGACTTTACGACGGATGATATTACACAAGCCATAGGGAAACTAAAAACACACTCAGCGGCAGGACCGGATAAATGGAATGCCACACTGATCAAAAACTGCAAGAATGCAATCGCTGAGCCCCTATACTGGATATGGAGACGATCATTAGACACGGGAGAAATACCGGGCATCCTGAAGAGCGCGAACATAGTCCCAATATATAAAGGAGGAGATCGATCCGAGGCCAAAAACTATAGGCCAG
Source organism: Bathynomus jamesi (assembly GCA_023014485.1). Taxonomy (NCBI): domain Eukaryota; kingdom Metazoa; phylum Arthropoda; class Malacostraca; order Isopoda; family Cirolanidae; genus Bathynomus; species Bathynomus jamesi. The sequence goes on along the minus strand of JAJOZX010005801.1, from coordinate 160,730 downwards.
TGTCGCTTACATCTCATCTCACTAAAATATTTGAAAGAATAGTTAGACAGAAAATCTATGACTTTTTGGAAACTCAGAAAAAATTCAATGATAACCAACACGGGTTTCGGTCAGGCAGATCATGCCTATCACAACTAATGGAACACTACAACATTATTGATTCACTTGAAAGTAATGAAAACTATGATGTACTATACACAGACTTTGCTAAAGCGTTCGACAAGTGTGACCACGGAATCATAATACATAAACTGAAATATATGGGAATAACAGGAAAAGTAGGGAAATGGATATATAATTTCCTTAGTGAGCGGAGGCAAGTCGTTACAGTACAAGGAGTATCTTCATCAGAATCAGAGGTCCTCAGCTCGTACCACAAGGAACAGTATTAGCTCCACTACTCTTCATAATCATGCTAACTGACATAGATGAGGACGTTACCAGAGACAGCACAGTAACATCCTTTGCGGATGACACAAAGATCAGTAGAAAAATAAGAAACCCAGAAGACATAGGATCTCTACAAACCGACATAAACAAAATCTACAAGTGGACGGAAGACAACAATATGAAGTTTAACACCGAGAAATTTCAGCTATTACGGTACGGAAAAAGAGAAGACCTAAAGTCCATGGAATATTATACCCCAAATGGACAGGAAATTCAGAGAAATTCCAGAGCAAAAGATTTAGGGGTTGTAATGACAGATGATGCGAAATTTGAAACACAAAATAAGATAGCAGTAAACAGAGCAAAGAGAATAACGGGTCAGATATTGAGAACCTTTAAACGAAGGGATAGGAATGTAATGATTCCTCTACTGAAAACCCTGATAATACCCAAATTAATACTGCTCGGTCCTAACATCCCCATATAAAAAAGAAGACATTAGACAGCTGGAGGGGATCCAAAGAAGCTTCACAGCCAAGATCAATGGGTGCAAAGAACTAAATTACTGGGAAAGGTTACGAGAACTAGACCTATATTCACTGGAAAGGAGAAGAGAGAGATACACCATTATTTACACTTGGAAAATAATGGAGAAACTAGTCCCTAATCTTACTCTGAATCCCATAACTCCCCAAACAACGGTGGAAAGTAGAAGCGGTAGACTGTGTCGTATTCCCAAATTGAAGGCGAGACAGGGAACATCCTTAACCCTGAAAGAAAATAGTTTTGTAGTGAGAGGACCAAAACTGTTTAATCAGTTGCCCAAAGACCTAAGAAACACGAAGGGAGTTGCAGTGGAAATCTTCAAAAGAAGACTAGACGCCTGGCTCAGAACAATCCCCGATGAGCCGGGCGTACCTGGCTATGTGAGGTGGAGAGCGCAAGAATCCAACTCACTACTTCACCAGGCCAACTCGAGAGGAGGGGCGACAAGCTTGACCTTCGCGAAATGAAAAGTCATCGCGCGAAACCTTTGTAAGGTTGTAAGGTAAGGTAAGGTGTATATATATATATATATGTGTGTGTGTGTGTGTGTGTGTGTGTGTGACAAATAGTAATACTGCAAACTGACAATAAAATACAACGAAAATTCAAGTACTACAAGTAAAAATACAATTAATAAAAATTATTATTAATGTCGAAGTTAAGTGGAGCTACAGGCAAACGTTTTCATATGGCAGGACTAATGAATAGCTTGGATAATTGGGTTACCTGATTTTTTAATTCTTTGCATTAGACTGTACTGAGCAAGTCTTGTTACCTCTGGTAGGCTCGAAACATTCTGGTTAGCAAACATTTGGGAAGCTGAGCATCTCGGTGATAACTCGTGTAGGAGTTTGAAAGATCTGTTGTATAGCAAATTTAGGGTTCTGCCAGAACCTTTTTTTTATAATTCACCAAGAGTTGCTGCCCATATATATTAGTGCAGAAGATATGAAAAAGAATGTCTTTAGTTTCACTTGTACAGAACCGGAAGTTCCTTATAGTCATATTTGCTTTAGCACAGAGGCTTCGATATTGTTTTCTTATTTCTGGATCATCACTCAAGGAAGTGATGATAATTTGACCCAAAAACTTGGAGTCTTTTATTTCCTCTATTGAGTTATATATATATATATAGGGTGTCCCCAAAAAAAACTATATACAGTACTCTTTATAGCATCATACTCTTCATAATATATAGTTTTTTGGGACACCCTGTATATATTATATATATATATATATATATATATATATATATATATATATATGGTGTCCCAAGAACTATATCCACGTTTCAATTTGTTTAGAATCATAACTTCTTAAACATTAGGCCTACAGCCATCGGATGAACCTTATTTTAAAGACTGAAGATTTTTCTGTTCAGTGATATACAAAATAATTCGCCAAGTCTTGATCTGTGAGAAACACAGATAGGAGACACTGAGTCACATCTGTTGCCACAGAACGCAAACTTTTATGTGGCACACGTTTTTAGTGCTCATCTTAGCAACCCTAAGGCACTTTTCATTTGCCAAGGCCACTGACTGATCCCTACGCTTACACAATAACTACTGATAAGCGTGGATATGCAACAATGTGACCATCTAAGCTTTAAAGCACGCTCTCTCGTCTCCTACCGGCGTTTTCCAGATATTTTATCGAGACCTTGTGATTATTTGCTCAAATAAGGAAGCTATCTGTGAATTTAGACACGCATAACTTCTTAGACACGTTAATAAATATCTACCACACACACACACACTCTATCTATATACAGTAAAACCCTGCATTATCTCGGTGAACATATACGTATACAGAACCAATTCATGCATTCGTGAAAGCTTTCCCGTTCGTTCGCGAGACCCCCGACCTAAAGAATATTAAAGAACGGCCTGAGAGATGTGTAAATCTATGTCAAGTCTTGAAGCGGGAGCTGTGTTAAAATGTAAACATTGTGGTTACCTCAGGAATTATGTAGAAAGGCATACAAAGTCGCAGAGACTTGTATTACACTGCACATAGGCAATCATTCAAATTGCATTGAAATCGTTCACTTTCGTTCAATATACATTATATATATATATATATATATATATACAGTATATATGGTAGCGTTTATAAGTATTCGTACAGAGAAATATTTCATTGGGTCGGAGAGTTGTTGGATGGGAGATCATACGCTGCAACTAGACTATGTAGCGCCCTGTGGTTCAGATTCCACGTAAAGCTATAGGTCCCCTCCGTTATATGACCTTAGATGTTGCGTAGAAGGTTAAACAACCCAATCATTACATTATATTTCAGTTATATTCGTCTTTATCTTTTGCACCATGCATAGGATAGTTATAAAAAGTTTACTCTTCGTTTGATAAAAATTAACAAATAACGGAAATTACTTTAACTCCAACATATAATGTAAAACATCAAAGAATTTGAGAAACTAAAAATGTTAAAATACAAACGTTTTCGTACATTTATTTAGTATTAAAATTATTTATTACTTTGTGTGTCCACCTTAGGATTGAAGAATTTAAAATTTTTATCAGTAGTTCGCTGTTTATTGATCAGAGACTGTTGGCAATTCTGAATTATAGAATTTTCTCTGTGAATCTTCATAGAAGACGGATGACTCTATAAGCCATTAGTAAACAATGGGTTGTGGTGGTAAAGTGCTGTCAACAGCTCTTAAGAGACCCGTTACTGGTGCATACGAATCTGGAAAGAGTTATAGGAAGATAGAAGAACTTCGAATTCCATTTACGAAGGTTGCTACAGTTACTAAGAAATAGAAAGGCTTTGGAATAATCAAAACTTTACCAAGGTGTGGACCATCTTGCAAGATTTCAGAACGTACAACTCGACGGACTGAAAGAATGGCTACTGCGAATCCACGAGTAACTGCAGGTGATACGAGGGCCACTCAATATATTTTGTCCCACCTTTTTTTTTCTCTCTCCCAAGTTTCCTTGCAAATTCCAGAAATTTTGTACACAAGTAGTTACATACCTTTTTTACAAGTTTTTATTTTTCCACAGTCTCCATCCTTTTCTACGACTTTCCTCCACCTCCAAACAAGGGCCTTTATTCCTTGCTGGTAAAAGTCTGCTGGGTTTCGTTGGAGCCACCTCTTAATCTCCTCAACAACCTCATCGTCACTCTGAAACTTTCTTCCACGAATAACATCCTTCATTAGCCCAAACAAATGGAAGACTGAAGGTGCCAGATCCGGGCTGTATGGAGGGTGGGGTAACACAGTCAAGCGCATTTTTGTGATGGCCTCTCTTGTTTGCAAACTGTTGGGTGGTGTTGCGTTGTCGTGCAAAAGAAGAACGTCTTCCAGTTTTCTCTCCGGTCGAACTCGTTTTATACGTCTCTGGAGTCTCTGTAGTAATATATGCCTCCGAGTTGATTGTTTGTCCTTTCTTCATAATGTCCACCAGAATGACCCCTTTCATGTCCCAGAAGGTGGTGGCCATAACCTTTCCTGCAGAGGGAGCCATTTTGAACTTTTTCTTACGTGGGAAGTCTGCGTGATGCCACTCCATGGATTGGCGTTTTGTTTTAGGTTTAAAGTGGTGTACCCAAGTCTCATCCCCAGTCACAATTCGTGAAAGGAAGTCATCCCCTTCTGTCTCGTATCGAACCAACGACTCAGAAGCAACTTCTTTTCTTTGGGCTTTGTGATCTTCAGTTAGTTCGCGAGGAACAAACCGTGAACACACTTTTGAGTATCCCAGGTGCTGAATTATCGTATTCACACTTCCTTCACTAATTCCTAGCTCCAGTGGTAGCTCCTTATATGTGACGCGCTGATTTGATCGAATGATGCTGTTAGCACGTTGCATAGTGTGAGATGTCACAGCCGATGCCGGCCGGGCGACCGCTGCGTGGTTTATCATCGAGGCTGGCTCTCCCTCTCTCCGATGATCTCACACGTTTAGACCAGCGTCCAACTGTGCTTCGATCACAGCATCTCCGTAAACGTTTTGTAGACGTTTGTGAATATTTCCAACTGTTTCCTTCTCTGCAGTTAAGAACTTGATAACAGCTCTCTGTTTACGACGCACATCACTGCCAGACACCATTTTCGAAACTGCGTTAATCATCGGTTTTATACAAGGGCGTTTAAAAGCGGTTTTATACAAGGAGGGGAGGTTCAAACTGGAAAAATTTGGTTATGCGAAGCGCAGAAAGTTCAAACTTACGGCCCAAAAGACTTTTCAGCCCCATGCCCTATTATTTATCTAAGAAAAAAGGGTGGGGCAAAATATATTGAGTGCCCCTAGTATTTGCCAAACATTAAGACTATCTGAGATCGATGTCCATCCCTCTACTGTACGTCGTACATTGAGAAAGAACGTTTTGCGTGGAAGAGTTGCACGAAGAAAACCTCTGCTACAAAAAGCGCACAAAGAAGCTCGTTTAAAGTACGCCATGGATCATCAAAATGATGATAATGATCCAAAACATAAAAGTAAGAGTACCATGAAATGGCTTCAACAAAAGAATTTCAAGCTTCTCAAGTGGCCCAGCTAAAGCCTAGATCTTAATTTAATCGAGAATTTATGGTTTCATTTGAAAAAAGCTGTCCGCGAGAGAAACCCTTCTAATCTCAATGAATTGCAACATATTTCTTTAGAATAATGGGCTAAAATTTCTACTGAGAGGTATCGAAACCTTGTAGAAAAATATCCAAAACGAATCGTTGAAGTCATTCAAGCAAAAACTGAACACGCAAAGTATTAAATAATTTCCTAAGTAAATGTACGAAAACTTTTGCATTTTAACTTCAATTGAATTGAATAACCTTTATTACTAAAATAAATACAATTTTTACGATTTGTTCTTGTTTTAACATAAATAATTGTGAAATTGGATTTTTATTTAATTTGGCCCTTAAACTTTAGGCTTCACTGAACTCTAAACTAAAAATAAAACAGTTTGTATTAATAATATTAAAATCATGAATAAATTTTATTAATTACAGTATGTACTAATCTTAAGTTATTAATTATTTTATTATAGACATGAAACAAATACAAGGTCATTATTGAAGGTATGATACCAATACTATACGAGGAAATCAGTATTAGACACGAGAGATGAACAATAACAAATAATGTATCATACATTTAATTCTAGATTACACACGAGAAATGAATAAGTAATCGAGTAATGCACATTTAATCCTAGATTTTTATTAGTATTCCATTATTAATCGAGATTTCAACTTGGTTTTAAACGAATTTACATTCACAACATTTTTTATATCAGCATTTAAATCATTCTATAGTTTCAGTCCAATTAAAATAGGTAATTTTGGAGATGAAGACAGTCTAGATTAAGGAATAACATACTTTGATCTATTTCTGGTCTGATATGAGTGGATTTCTTGATGAGTTACAAAATATCTGTTTACCCATTGTAAGTTAATGATTTTGCTCTTACACTCGTAAATAAAAATAAAATGTGCCCGTTTGATTCATCATTGAGCTTTAATAGTTTTAGCTCTTTAAATAATGCACTGGAATGATCATGAAAATCAGCATCAGATAATAACCTTATTGCTCCTTTTTGGATGACAAAGATACCGTTTAAAGCGTTGTTAGCGGAGTTTCCGCAACAAGGGTGCAGTATGTTATATAAGGAAGAACAAGAGAATGATACAGAGTTAATAAAATCTGTTTAGGGACTACATTTCTAAGTTTAAACATTATAGCAACGCTCCTTGACATCCTTTTTGAGATATAATTTACATGACCACTCCATTGTAAATTCTTGTCTAGCATTATACCAAGAAATTGTTACAATACAATACATTTAGTTACAATACATTTAGTTCATCAAGATGCGCATTGCTTTTATTAGTAAAAATCATGAAATTTGTTTTACTGGTATTTAGGAAGAGTTTATTGGTGGTCAACCATTTCATTACATTGATAAATTCTGATTTAAATATATTCTTAGCTGAATTAACATCTTTGCAAAAAAAAAGCGGCAAACATTATGAAGTTATGATAATAAAACCCCACTCTAATAGACAGAGTTTATTTCCACAGCAGTTTCGATGCCCACTGGCATCCTCTTCGGGTGGATACAGAAAAACATTCGTTTTTCTGTATCCACCCGAAGAGGATACCAGTGGGCATCGAAACTGTTGTGGAAATAAACTCTGTCTATTAGAGTGGGTTTTTATTATCATATTGTGACTTTCACGTAGAAAAAAGTGAAGTTTCTTGCATTTATTATGAAGTTAAATATATCAGGTGAGCGTGAGAAGTCACTTATATATAATAAAAATAACAGTGGATCCAAGACTCAGCCCTACGGTACACCATATTTGACAAGCATTTTAGTTGACCAGATCTTATTTACTGATACAAAGTGATATCTATTGGACAAATTACTTTTAAACCAATCATTGATTGCTCCTCTGAAGCCGTAAAAATATAATTTAAGTAGAATATTATGGTCTATTACATCAAACGGCTTACTTAAATCCATAAATATTGATATCATTATTTCTTTGTTCTTTTTAGCTATATTTGCATTTTCCGTAAGATTTAAAATAGCTATTTCCGTTGTTTTATTATTACGGAAGCCATATTGATTTGAGATAATAAATTGTAGGATTCCCCTGTAAATATCGCTGCATTCTACTTTTTACAATGTTTTCAAAAACTCTGCTGAACACAGATAATGAACACACCGGCCTGTAATTAAAAATTAGTGCAGGATCATCCTCCCCCCCCCCCCCTTAAAAAGGATGTTATACAACTATACAACCAATTTTTAGCATTGATGAGAATATTCCTTTGGAAATACTTTGATAATTTTAGCCAAAGTTACAGGTATCTTATCTTTAACAAGCTTTAATGTAGGTACAGGAATGTTATGAATGTTATGTTTTGTAATTTTTAATTTACCAATAATATTCCAGACCTCAGTAGAAGTAACAGGAACAAATGAAAATGAATTTAGTGGGCTGGGTGGCATATATTCAAACGGTGAGTGATCATTATTTAGTAACTGTGAGCGAAGCTTATGAGCTATTGAAGTAAAATGGTTATTTAAAGAGTTTGATATAGAAATAGTATCAGTAATTTCTTTATTATCAACACTTAGTTTCTCTACTGAAGTTTCTTAATTTGGTTTCCGAGAAGACTGTTTATGGTTGTCGAAGTGTTTTTTAGGTCTCTTTTATGAATGGAAAATTGATTGTTATAATAGTTATATTTGCAATTTTGATTATTTTAGTTAATTTGTTTCTATACTGAGTATATTGTACTTTAGGAATCTTGCTTTGTAACTTTTTTTATTTTCCTCAAATTCTTTGATGTTTTACATTATATGTTGGAGTTAAAATGTTTTTATTTATTAAATTTTTCCAAACGAATGGTAAACTTTCCATAAGTGTCCTATGCATGGTATAAAAAATAAGGCCGGATATACAGTAACTGAAATATTTTTCTGTACGAATATTTATGAGCGCCACTGTATATAATAATAATACTTTTAGAACTTGAAACTTGTTGGTCAAATACCGCAGAGTTCTGTCGGGTAAGTTCTTAAATTCACGGGTGCTGGCCAGCTGGAGGTGCCTCTGGATCAGTGCTTCCTTATCTAAATAATTCTCCTATGCGAAGGACGTAATATAAAATACGCTATGACAAATCTTTTTCTCGAAAAAGGGGAGACATAGCATACATAATGTACACTTTCCCAGGAATTCTTAAACTGGGGTGTACTGACCGGATGGAGGCGGGTCTGGATCAGTGTGCTTCCTTATCTAAGTATTATAATTTCAGAGTGAAAGATTGTAATGTAAATAATTAATTTTTATAAGTCTCTCAGCACGATGGTCTTGACGTTCATCGAAGAAATGATGCAGCGATGAAATGATTACTTCTTGTATATAATAAATAAATAACATTCATTAAAACATTTATGGTGTAGATTAGATTAAGTAGTTTAGCGTTTCATACCATCCTTTATTTTTCACTATCCGCTAATGCGCGATTGGCTACACGAGATAAGCGTACGCATGGTACTCTGAAGCTATACTTTTCATTATACTTTTTCCTATTTTCCTATAAATCTTCGTACAAAACTTTCTGTCAGCAGTGGCTGGCTGAGAAGGGAGAGCCTCGTCTGTTTTATATTTTCCTATTACGTTACTACTATTCCCGTGTGAAAGTTTTACATTTCTATAAGTGTAAACAAACATGGTATCAGTTTTTATTATTCTTTATTTCCATTTGCTTTTTTCTCACTTTCTTTCTTGCGCTAACCTAGAGTGGATTTTAGAGCCTTTGTTAGCCTGTAACTCTGAACGCTGAACACTGTAATATGGTTAAATATTTTATTTGTTTATTTATTACTTGATATTTTTCATGTAATGAGAACGAGGAAATTATACTTATGGTCGAGAAATGTTCTTAAAGTAGAGGAAAGAAGGATTTTCTTTAAACAGTCTTAAATTTCCTTACGTTGTATTTTGTTAAAAAAGCGGCGACCAGTCCCCTAATTTTAAGCGCCGCACAATAATTTCGAAATTTAGTTGTGTGGCATTTCGGCAGTTGTCGGGAAAAGGTTCTCCTTCCCTGTGGATCTGGTTGGTCGATATAGATGCGGAAGGCGGAATATCTGAATACAATTTGAATTTGAATGAACTTGCGTTTACTGTTGTAACTTAATATCGATAAAAAGGCGAAGTAACGTCAACAAAATAAAGGAAGGAATATGTGCGTAAATCGAGTTTAATTTTTTTTTTTTTTTTTTACTATGTTAGATAGTAATTAACAGTTAAAGATTACTTATTTTTTTCCCCCAAAATTTGATTTCCTAAAATTAAGTTTGACAGGGAACAATGAATTCCGTTTAAAAGGTGTCTTTGAACTGTACAGATTTAATTAACAACCGCTGTTCTATTACGAAATAATACATTTGTTACCAATAAAAATAACTTTGGTTCGTAAATGAATTTAACTTTTAATATGTAGCTCCACTCCGCCACAGTGATTAGGGGGGTGGCGGAGTTCATAAAGGGGGCTTGAATCGACAAAAGTAGATATAAATTCATGTAGATTTAGCGTACCTGTACCCATTTAGTCGACGAGACACAACATCGACACTTTAAAATAACTGAATTAACCTTTGCTTGGAAGCTGCGATTAACCACAATCCAACAGTGTCCCTAACTGACACGCGGGAAAATAGAGCCAGGTAGGAACACTGTTGGATTGTGGTTACTTGCGGCTTCCAAGCATTGTAAAAGTCTCCGCGTTTATTGCAGTTTTCTCTGAACAACCTCACCTAGAGTAACGTAACCCATACTAACCTAATCCAACCTTAATCTAACCCACAATTACTTGTCGATTTTATGTCAAGTCAATCAGATGTCGTTAGCACGACACTGTTAACCTGGACTTACACCCATCGGATCGAGAAGACTATAACATCGCCACCCTAAAAATCTAACTCAATCTAACCTGATTTAATCTAAACCACAATATACTTGCTGATAGAATATAAAGTCGATCAGATATCGTAATCCTGATTAACTTCGCTGTATAGCTACTTTTTGAGAGAAACTCCATGCCAGATGATCAGACATGATCAACACTTTAGTGAATGTAGTCGGTGTCAGTGTTCTCCAAAATAATTCGAATCCTTCACCTTTAAGTCTTTTAGTCACTCGGTTAAAAAAAAAAGATTTAGTAAAAAGAGGGAAAAAAAATCCCTTTAATGAATGAAATTACTAGCGAAGAAACGGTTTCAATGTGTTGAAAAAAACAGTTTTTAAAACATAAAAAGAGGCCATAGATTTTACAGAAATGTAAAAATTTAATTTTTATCTTCTATAAAATGAAAAGTAGTAAATTACTACTGATAATTAAGAAGTGTTGGGACTTTTTTTTTCAATTTAGTGTTCATTAATTTTGAAATGATGATTACAAAATATAAAAAAAGTCTAATCTCATTTTGAGGATAAATGTTCGGGATATTATTAAAGAGAAGTTCATTTATTTTCTTCTAAATAACTATCACCGTAAAAAGAGTTTAAAATAATTTTAATAAGTTTTATGTCGTCATTAAGACCATTAGATTATACATCACAAAAAAAAAAAAAAATAGGTGTAATAGTAATGAGTAATGCACAGGGAAATAATTTGTTATAACAATCAAAATATATTTGGTTAACATTATATGTGCCAACCAAACATTGGTGAATTTAACTGTGATGTTTCCACAGAAAAATTGCCATTATTATTATTATTATTATTATTATTATTACTATTATTATTATTATTATTAGTGAATGAAGGAAACTTTATTGGTAAAAATAAATATTACAGTAGTTACAATAATTTTAACACATAATTGCTGGGTGGGTTATTCATATTTTTTTTTCATGTACAATTTGGCTTTACTGGTTCTCAGCCTAATTACACTGGCCAACAAGTGTTTTTCATCAGATATAATTATGGGTGGGCTAGATAGCTGTTGGGGTGCTGATTCCAAATATGTTTTCGGTTTTCCTCTAGCATGTCTAGTTTTCGAGGTGAGACCGATCATAATATTATAATAAATATAATATACTGTGTATATACTTATAATATAATATTATATACAATATATAAAATATGCATATAACTATATATAATCTATCTTCTATCTTTCTTCTTCTATCTATCTATCTTCTTCTTCTATCTATCTATCTATCTATCTATCTATCTATCTATATATATATTATTATTATTATATTATATTATATTATATTTTATTTATATTATATTATTATTATTATTATTATTATATTATATTTTCGAGAACTTTTTAAATATAAGGTTAAGGAATAAGTTTTTTCATTTTAACACAAAAAAGTTTAAAATCATTATTTTCGAAAACTTTTTAAAATATAAGGTTAAGGAATAAGTTTTTGCATTTTGACACAAAAAAAGCTTAAAATCATTATTTTCGAGAACTTTTTAAATATAAGTTTAAGGAATAAGTTTTTGCATTTTGACATTTGAGTGTGACTTTTGCTATGGGTGACAATGGCCCAAAAAAGTTGGAACACCTCGCAATCTTTATGTTTTGACACCCAATGGAAAAACACGTAACATTGTTTACACTGAAGTGCTACAAAATGTCTGATGTTTTCAAGGAATAAAAACAATTACCAAAACTTTGTGTTTATGTGTTCACTTAGTTTTGTTCATCTTTTTACCTTATTTTGACACACCCTTACATCTCGGGCAACGCCGGGTATCTCTGCTAGTATAATATATAATACTACATATACAATATATAATATGCGTCTTTTGTACATGTAGCGGAGTATTTTGTCGTTGCAGCTTAGGTGTAGGTTTTTGCTTTACCGTTTCTGTAGCCTCATATATGGCATTTTGTCGTTTCAACTTAGGCTTTCCGCAGGTTGTCTTGTGGTATTTTAGGTGAGAGCAGTTGCTGGCCACAAATTTGCAAACGTTGCACATGTACACCCTTTTATTCTTTGGCGTAACGGTCAAATGTCTAGTTGTGTGTTGTGTTTTTTGTTTTGTTTTGTGTCGCCCACTTACACGTTTTATTTTTTTAGGTGATTTACATCAACCCACTCATCGATCATCATGCCTCGAAAGTGTAAATCACCCCGACAATTTCTGTTGCATGTGCGGCTCGTTCGCGACTAAATCACAACGGCGTACAATCACGATGGATCTTCGTAAAACTTACCGGTTATACTTCGGCTGTTCATTAGGCGACCAAGATAAGGCGTGGGCGCCACATGTTATTTGTACCACTTGTTCGAATGGATTACGTGACTGGTTGAACCAAAGGAAAAAGTCGATGCCGTTCGCTATACCTATGATTTGGAGGGAGCCGAGAGACCATCGTGGCGATTGTTACTTTTGCAATGTTAACATAACTGGATTCTCCGTGAAGAACAAGCATAACATCGTTTATCCGAACGTAGACTCCGCGATCAGACCGATCCCTCACGATGACACGATGCCGATTCCGGTACCTCCACAGTATGAACTCGATTCTTTAGAAGACGAAAGGGAATCCGACGAAGGTGCGATTGGTGGAGATGCGGGACCTTCGGCCGATCTTAACTACACACCTGACGAAGAGCAATCGGAGCTGGAGAGGCTTACCCAAAACGAGTTGAATGACCTCATTAGAGACCTAGCCCTCTCCAAAGAGAAATCAGAACTTCTCTCCTCGAGACTCAAGCAGAAACACTTACTTGAGAAGAACGTCCGAGTGTGTCACTATCGAAAACAAAACCATGATTTGGCGACATTCTTTACAGTAGACGGTCCGCTCTGCTATTGCCATCATATCAATGGACTTTTCAAGAACTTGTCACAGGTACACACACACACACACACCATCTGAGTGGCGCCTCTTCATTAATTCCTCACAGCGAAGCTTGAAAGTGGTTCTCCTGCATAATGGGAACTTAAAGCCGCCAATCCCGATCGTCCACTCCGTTCATCCAAAGGAGACGTACAATAACATGAATATACTACTCGAAGCAATCCAATACAGCACTCATCAATGGAATATCTGTGGTGATCTCAAAGTCATTGGTGTGTTAATGGGCATGCAAGGAGGGTTCATGAAATACTGTTGTTTCCTATGCCTATGGGACAGCCATGCTACCGCGGATCATTACATTAGACGTGATTAGCATCAAAGAAGTATATACGAGCCAGGAACGGGCAGTGTCCAGTGTGTTCCTTTAGTTGATCCAAACAAGATTTTCCTGCCACCTCTCCACATTAAGCTCGACTCACTGAAAAATTTTGTGAAAGCGATGGGTAAGACGAATTCAAGAGGGTTTCGATACCTTGTTGAGAAATTTGCAAACATCAGTGCCGCGAAATTGAAGGAGGGAATCTTTGTGGAGCCCCAAATCAGAGAGGTTCTGCAGCATGAAGGCTTTGAAGAAAACCTTAATGCCTTAGAACTAAAGGCATGGCAGGGTTTCAAATAGATTTGTGAAAACTTCTTGGGTAACCACAAGTCTCCCTCATACAAAGATGGAATTCAGAAACTGCTCGATTCATATCAAGAAATGGGCTATCGCATGTCCTTGAAAATACATTTTTTACATTCGCATCTAGATTTCTTTCCCGAAAATCTTGGCGCGGTGAGTGACGAACAGGGGGAACTCTTATATCAAGACATCCAGTCAAAGGAAAATCGCTACCAAGGTTTCTGGAACGAAGGTATGCTGGCAGACTACTGCTGGATGTTGTACCGCGATGATCCAGACAAGGTTTACAAAAGAAAATCGTACTCCTAACGTTTTTATGAATAAAGTTGTACTTTTACGATAAATTGCGCTGAAATTAACACCAGTCATATCTCGATAACTAGATGTGCTAGAGGAAAACCGAAAACAGATTTGGAATCAGCGTACAACACGTCTAGAAACGTGTGTATACGTCTTTGATGAGAGAAAAAAGTTCGATTTTGTCGACTAGTGTTATAAGCAGTGGTGTAGTGCTAAATAAAGAAGTGAGGGAACGCATTTTGAAAGTGTTACTCAGATGCGGGGGGGACAATGGCGAGCGCGGCGAGCCCATACAGCTGGGGGTCCGGGGGCACTGTAAGCCCCCCGGGAAATCTTTTGAAATCTGACCAATTTCAGGGATATTTTGAGGTCATATGCACTGGATATTAGGATATATTCCAAGGTTGAAGATGCAGTATTTCCAGTGTCATTAGATATACGACATCCAGTACGATCAATAAAAATAGCTAACAACTGGAATGATTAACTAAAAAAAGTTAACAACTGGTACGCCGTGGTGACTGTTTCACCAGATCTTTATAGGCTAGCATTGCCTCAGTCGAAGCTAAAAGAAATGAAACAGTTAATGATTCTTTCTCATATTTCTTCTAGGGGTGGGAATTAAAATTTCATGACGTTAGAGATTTGTAAGTTCGGATTTATTTGAAATAGTGAGGGAACGCCGTTCCGTCTACCAAAAAAAGTAAGGGAACGCCGTTCCCACGCGTTCCCACAGCACTACACCACTGAACATAAAACAAATACTTCATAGGTAGTTGCAATTACGTACATAATATATAAATAGTACGATTAATTATGATTATAATTGATTGTAAGATAAAACAAACAAACAATAATAAAAAATTATTATTATTATTATTATTATTATTATTATTATATAGTAAGGTAGCTCGCTGGGATTTAAGGGTCAACAAGGTTATTTAGCGCGCGCCAGTAAACGATTTTATTAAAATTCTAAACTACAAAACTTCCTGCATAAAGTGCCAGAATAGAAAATGAAACTCGGAGGGAATGAATGAATGAATGAATGAATAGCAGTGCTTCACCAGCGCTTCAACTGCCGAGGTCATATCGCGCCAATACTAAAATAAAGAGAGAACGCAAAGAAATGGGAAGAAAGAAACACTAGAAAAGCAGTGGAAGAAAGACCGTGATAAAAGAGAGAGAAGGCAGGAGAAACATCAAAGCGAGGAAGAAATTATGCCCAAGTTACATTAAATAGAGAGGAGGAAACCGGACTGGTGGAGAAAGGAGAAAAGTGTCCTTCGGTATAGGCGTAGTGTCGCTTAACAAACTAGGAAGAGTAAGAGTGGAGCCTGAAGGGCAGAAAGGGAGAAACTGGGACGGGCGGCGGCATAAGCAGGGCAAACTAAAAGTAAATGTGAGACGGAGAGAGGGATACCACAAGGGCAAAAGGGGGCAAGATCCCCTGTCATAAGATGACCAATTGACCATGTGTTGGGCGGGTGTGACCGATACGCAGTCGTACCAGAGCAGTCTCAAAATGTTGATCATGCTGACAAGAGGAAGACCATTGACGGATCGTGAGCTTCAAAGCACTCAGGAAATTCCGGACACATCCTCCTACTGGCGCTGCCACCGCCGAAGAAGTGATTCCCGGAAAACCCTCGTGAAATCCGACGCCGAGAGAGGTGTGTTAGGGTCAAAAGGTAGGGAGGCCACCTCCCTCGTTGCAGCGTCCGCGCATTCGTTGCTCGGAACACCAACGTGGGAAGGTACCCAACAAAAGGTGACCAACTTGTGACGTGATGAAAGAAGGACAAGGCAGTCCTGGATCTGTCGCACCAACGGGTGTGGGGAAACAAGAGAGGACAGGGCCTCAAGAGCGCTGCGAGAGTCGGAGTAGATGGTGAAAGACGTAAATGAGAGCTGAGAGATGAATCGAAGGGCCAAGAGGATAGCTGAGAGTTCCGCCGTGAAAATCGAATCTGCTGGGGGAAGGGATAACGATTGGATTACCGACGGAAAGGCTGCCGCACAACCCACTCCAAGTGGCGAGCGAGAGTCGTCGGTGAACACGGGAATAGAATCAGAATGAGAAGAGGAGTGGGATAGAAATAATTGACGGAGGGCAGAGGGGTGGAACTGTGACTTTGGGGCAGTAGAGAGAAAAGAGCAGATTCGGAGGGAAGGAAGGGTCCACGGGGGAAAGGTAGAGGGAGGAGAGGGAAGAACTCGCCCTTCCACCCCCCACGAAGACAGGACGAGAGCCATCCGTAGACCGTACGGTCGAACCAAATGGGGTCGACGGTCAAAGCAGGCCGAAGTGGAAGGGCCGAAGAGGGATTGGTAAACTAGGTTGGAAGAAAACTGCTGGACGCGAAAGAGGTATTTTAAATCCTCTAAGGTACGGTGGACATCCAGCGGGAGATGGCCACTTTCCGCATAAAGGCTGACAATGGAAGAGGATCGGACAATGGGAGGGAACCCTATCCGTTCCCAGGGAACGGATAGGGTCGAACATGCAGAGGGCAGAGGCAGAGGCGGAGGAATAGGCCTGATAGCCATAATCCAACTTACTTTCGA
Organism: Bathynomus jamesi; assembly: GCA_023014485.1. Lineage (NCBI taxonomy): Eukaryota > Metazoa > Arthropoda > Malacostraca > Isopoda > Cirolanidae > Bathynomus > Bathynomus jamesi. The sequence continues at coordinate 143,917 of JAJOZX010005801.1, read as the reverse complement.
CGAGGGAGTGGCAGAGCGGCCAAAGGGTATGGCGGTCAGCATCCCAATCGGTATGGGAAAGGAATTAGAGAAGGGTGCAAGTCTGCAGGCACGAAGTCTTCAGAGACTTCAGGTGGGGAATCCAGGAGGAGACCCAAAAATCTAGTTTCGGGACTACGGGAAGCGGCGATCCATAAAGAGAGAGGGAAGGGATGGCAGTGCAGCGGCGGCGGCGGCGACAAAAATGCATCACCACCGTTTTCGAAGGGGAAAATCGACAGACGGATTCCAGGACTTGCTGGAGGAGACATTCAAGGAAGGTGGATCGAGAACCGGAGCAATATATAGCAAGATCGTCAACATAAAGGGTGGCTTTAATCCCCGGGGGCAGAGCAGTCACCACGTCATCAATCGCCAAAGCGAAACACACGACACTCAGGACGCTGCCCTGGAGAACCCCTTCCTCCTGCGAAAGGAGCGAGAAGATAAAAAGTTAGAGATGAAAGACGGGAGGAACCCTCGGAAACCCAAGAGATAGTGTTTTCGGCAGATCCACCACCGCCAGGTGGTGTCATATGCCTTCTCCAAATCAAAGAAAAGTGCATAGAGGTGACGTCGCTCTGCAAAGGACACACGGACCTCAGTCTCCAGTTGCACCAAGATGTCAGTGGTGCTGCGGCCCCTGCGAAAACCGGTCTGTGTGGGAGAGAGCAAATTGTGGCGTTTGAGATGCTACACCAGGCGCCGAGAAACCATCTTCTCAAGGAGTTTCGAGAGACAGCTAGTGAGGACTATTGGACGGTAGTTAAGGGGAGATGTTGGGTCCTTACCGGGCTTAGGAAAGGGGAGCACCACTGCTTCCTTTCATTAGGATGGGAAGGTGCTCTCCACCCAAACCCAATTATAGAGGGTGAGGAGAAAGAAAAAACTGAAGGGTGTAGATGGTGGAGCATATCAAAATGAATGCCGTTGGTGCAGGGAGCAGAGTTACCGCAAGAAGCCAACGGCAAACGCAGTTCTGACATAGAAAAAAGGCGGTTATAAGATAAATTATTGGGAGTCTGGAAAAGGTGAGGGGAGCGAACAAGCAAAGCCTTACGTCTGAGGAAAGCGGCATCACGTTGGCCATGTCGGGAGATGGAAGCAATGGTCGAGGCCAAAATTTCGGCCACTGCAGTAGGGGACGACACTGGGTATCCGTCTATCATAAGGATAGGAGGAGGATGAGGAGGGGATTTACCAGAAATTTCCAGATCTTGTTCCAGATTCAGGAGGAAGGGGTGCGGGAAATGAGAGACGAGACGTAGGCTCGCCAAGAAAAGCGGTGGGTTTCACGGACCATGCGACGGGCCTGAGCTCGCGCATGTTTGAAGGCTATTGAATTAGCAAGGGATGGATTGCGTTGAAGGCGGCGGAAGGCAGACTTCTTGGCTCGAATGGCTAGGGCACATTTCGGAGTCCACCATGGAACCGAATGGGCAGAGCGGGGGTATGTTGATTTGGGAATGGAGGATAGAGCAGCGCAAGCGATGTGATCAGTGAGGTAGGTGGAGGCGGCATCAAAAGTCGGAAAGTTGCTTGGAACTGCGTACGTTTGGCTTTCAGACCGGAAAAGAGACCAGTCGGCTTTGGCATGAGACCATCGGGTAGGAAGAGCAGAGGAGCCGAGGGCCCGAGGCGTAAGGAGGAGGAGCGGGAAATGGTCACTACCAAAGAGGTCTGAAACGACAGACCAAGAGAAATAAAGGAAGGCTGGAGGAGAAGTGAGCGAAAGATCTATGGAGGAAAACGTGCGGGTCTGGAGGTGAAAAGCTGTGGGCTGGCCGGTGTTAAGGAGACAGACAGAAGGAGTTGGGAGAAGGGAGACCACAACACCACCCCGCTGATTGGTGACGGTATCACCCCACAAGGAATGGCGCGCGTTGAAGTCTCCCAGGAGGAGGAAGGGTGCAGGAAGCTGTAAAAGGAGGGCAGAAAGATCGTTAGCAGAAACTTCCTGTGACGGGGGGGGGGGAGGTATAAGGAGTAGATTGAATATAATCGGTGGAAGTAAAACCGGGCCGCAACAGCCTGGAGAGGAATGTGGAGGGGAAGGGGAGTAGACGGCACGTCAGACCAGACGAAGACAGCCGTACCGCCACGGGGGGTGCAGCGGGGAGAGGGGGGAAAAGTATGATGAAAATCTATGGAGAGGGCGCAAGGGGCGAACAGCAAGTTGGGTCTCTTGGAGAGCCACATTGGGTCAAAAACCTGAATAAGGAGGAGAAAGTCCTCCCAATTAGGGAGAAGGCCTCGACAATTCCATTGAAGGATAGCAGCCATCAAGAGCGGAATACAGGAGGGGCGAGAGACGTAATCGGGCGAGACTTAGAAGTGCGACTAGAAGAGCGAGTAGACGAAACTGGGGAGTGAGTTAAGGAAGGGGTGGTCGAAGAACGGATGGAAGGAGTTTAATTTTCGAAGGGGGTGGTCGGGGAATGCGAGAATAGGGGTATGAAGCAGGGCGAGGTGAATCTAATTTCTGGAGTGGGGGTGGAGGAGAGAATGCCGGGGGCATCGGGAGGTCAAGGAGGGAGCGAGGCGGTGGAGAAAGGGGGTGAGGGTGGATGTCGGCTTGAATTTAAATTTTGAAGCCGCATGACCACCTTCAGGAATGGAGGAAGGAAGAGGATGTCGCGAAGGGAGGTGGGGGAACTCAGAGTAGCCAGCAAAACAGGAGGGATCACTGGAGACGGGAAGGGTATGGGGGAGGGAGGAAGACAACTGGTGGAAGATGGAGTGAGAGGACGAGGAGACGTGGGATCTGAGAAAGGAAGCTTGGTAGAGGGACCCAAACGCCAGGGACTGGCGATGGGTCATTTAACAGAAGAGCGAGGAGGGGAGGAGAGACCAGAAGAAGGAGCGTTTTTTTTATATATATGTTGAAATGTCAGCAGTGGTTTTGGGAGGGTCGGTAAACGGACTAAGTGCTACTGAGGTGGAGCAGATGGGAGCAGTGGAATTGGAAGTTCTGGGTGGACGGGTGGGTGGAGAGGAGAACACGGGGCATGAAGTCAATGAAAAGGTCGATATAGAGGACGGAATAGAGGAACGGGTGGGTGAGGCCTGATCAGGTCTAGAGCGATAAGGTGAGGAAGAGGCCAGTACGGGAATGACCAAAGTTCGAGGCAAACGGGAGGTAGCAGGGCAGGAAGGACGCAGAGTTTGAGCGAAGGTAAGACCTGGACGAACGAATCGGAATCTAACGCGGGCCCTCGCTTCCTGGAAGCTGACCTTGTCAGATTCCAGGACTGACAGGACTTCACGTTCAAATAAGTAGGTCGGACAGAAAGAAGAGGAAGCGGCGTGGTCATCTCCACAGATGGCACAGCGGGAAGGATTGGAGGAGGAGGAACCATGCGTCGGAGACGCGCAAAACACAAATGCCAGGGGAACTTCGACACGTCTTACTGACATGTCCGAACCTACCTCTGGCAAGTAGAACACCGGCCCTAATTTTTTCAGGTAGCTGGGAACTAGCAAAAGTCAAGATAATAAGGGAGATGGAATCCTTGCCTCATGGACCATACAGGGGGGGGGGGGGTCGGTAAACAGAGGTGACCTTCTTAGAGGAGAGACGAGCGAGAAGATTCGACTCTGAGTATGTCCAAAAGACGGGGGGCGCGAACTACACCCGTACAGGTGTTAAAGGAAGAGTGGATTAGGCAGTCCAGGGGAGCAGAAGCCAGGGTCGAAAGGGACGAAACCTTCTGGTACTGGTCCCTGGAGGAGACCTCCACCACAAGAGAGCCATCGTTATGGGGCCACATCTCTCGGGGATCTCACAGCGGGAAGTGAAATCATCATAAACCTCAAAAACATCCCGCTGTGAGAGAGTGGGAGAGGCGGAAAAACTGAGCACAAGAAACCGAGGGTAGTCAGGGTCATAGCCGTCGGGTCCTTGAAGAGGCCGAGAGACTTGCGAGAATAAGACGTACGAGCAGTCTTAGAACGAGGAGGACGCGAATTTTCCGTAACCAGAGGGGAAACAACGGTCTTACATTGGTAGAGGACTCGAGGGCCTGGTTGCCCACCACCCGAGTGCTAGAAGAAGAGTTAATTTTATCCATAAAACTGAAGAGTAAAGCAAACGGGTCCAGGGGACGCGAGAAACTGCCTACCGGTGAGAAAGGGAGGGCCGAGCGCAAACCGCAGGGGGAGGGGTACTTCGTCCCCAGGAGACACCGTCGGTTTAAAAACGTGGCCCCGTGATGCGAAAGTTTGTCCCCAACGGCGCAAAAACCCCAGCCGCCCCCAATTCCACCGGCCCGGACACCCAACCAGCTAACACAGTTACGCCCTATGGGCGCCACCTCCAGAGTTCAGCTCTGGAAATCCATACTGGTTGCCAAGGACCTTGGTGGTTCTTAGCCCGGTCTCCCAAGAAACTCGGAGAGGTTTTGTTTCCTCATACGATGTATACAATATCTCGCAGCCAAAATTAAAAAAAAATGGTGACGAATTAAACCTAACTTTATTTTGACACGTAATCGTCCATAAGTGTGTGTGTAATTACGCATAAAATTTTAAATGAAAGAGTGAAGACATTTAATTAAGAGTAACTTTACTGAGAACATCAGTTATACGCGTCTCTTTCATTGTTTTTGCTGTTCTTTTTATAGCATCTTTCCGCTTCGTGACACTTCCAGTTTTGCCACTTTTTAGATTCCAAACAAGAACTGAAAGTTGAATAGCGTTTTTCTACACGATTTCAAATCTGTATTTGGAAAAGGACACGACTTTTCTGAACCCTTTTCCAAGTTTACTAAATCTCGTATTGTAGTTCTGCGATAAAAAAAATCTCTATGAAAAGCAAGTTCCTTTTTTAAATTAACATATATATATATATATATATATATATTAGTGATGGGACGATGCATCGCAATCGCAATCGCGATACAATCGCACATTTTTTACAATCGCAATCGCAATTGCAATCGCATTTAATGAGTGCGATTGTTGCGATTGTGAACAAAAGATTTAAATCTCTACAAAAGTTGCTATGAAGCTGCTCTTTCATGCGTACTTAAAGGAAAGTTTAGCTAACAACAATACGGAATAATAAATAAATAATAAATAAGTCAAAAACAGAAATGAAAACGGGTTGCGAATTAGTTGAAAACAGAATAAAAAATTGGTTTAATAATAACAATAAGTACACCTCTTTATTTGCTCTATGTAAAATTGGAATGTTAAAAAATCAAGCTAACCCTATGGTAGGTAACGCGTTTAGGTATATTTAAAGCATAAATGAGCGTTATGTGAGGCTAAAGCTAAAACATCGCAATCGCAATCGCAATCGCGCGATTTTCAAGTTCTGACAATCGCAATCGCAATCGCAACAGCGATTGTATGAAATATGACAATCGTCCCATCACTAATATATATATATATATATATTATATATAATATAAAACAGGGTGCCCGAGAAAGATGGGAAATAAAATAAAAATTCATATATTTTAAACAAATTGGCTTAAACATAAACGCTTTGCGACATCTAATACCCAGATTCATAAAGTTTATATTATTATTAATTATATATTTAAATTTAATTAATTATTACGAATGTGTTTAAGATTTTGTCTAGCTGGACATACAAGGCCGGCCCCACACAGGATCGTCTTGAGACTCACGACTGACGACTTGGGTCATGACGGCTCGAGCCGCGTGTGAGTCGTCAGTCGTGAGTCGCAATACGATCGTGCGTGCGGCCGGTCTAAATGTGTGAATAGTTGAACCTGTTCACTTGTGAATAAACAAGTAAATAAATAGTAGATAACTGTAATCATCATTATTTCACATATTTCAGTTGCTGGTCAGTGCACTGAGTTAAAAAGAAAGGACAATAGGACATTGTGACACCAAATACAATCACGAAAAAAAAAAAAACCTTTGCCAAGTAAATATAATCTGAGAAAAATACTGAACCTTCTTCAAAAATTACGATTGGTTGTGAAATAGCCTTATGCCACGACTTCCCTTTATTATTACTGGGTGCTAAAAACCCAAGTTTACTGAGACACGCCTCTTTTCACAATAATAATAATAATAAATAATAATAACAATAAAAGCCAGTTACCCATTTCTCTATCTCACAAGTAACATGGGTCATGGGTAACATCGTTTCTCAATAAGCGAAGTGAAAACACTGAGGTCGGGGGTTTCGACTCCTAATGGTGCTTGTTAATAATAATCTAGGATTCTAGGTGGTGGTGTTTCGAGGTTGTTCGAGCTCCTCCGTAACAACTAAGAAGGTCATATGGTGGAGGGGACCTATAGCTATACGTAGGATCCGCACCACGGCTCGCTACAGCATCTGAACACAGAGGATGGTCACCCCTCTAACTACTGAACAGACCCAGCGTCACTTAATTTCGCTGTTCTGACGGCAAGTGGTGTTGCGACATGGCCACAAAGTAGCCCTAATAATCCAGGCGTTAGTGCAATGGGCCGCCTTCGTCTGGTCTGAGCGCTATACCACTATCTGGCTCCCCAGTTAATTATTATCTTTCAGTGCCACAACAAAGAAGGGAAGAGATATAAATGAAAATCTCTAAAAATGTTCAAGTGTTGTATTAGCAAAAAAAATTCAAATAATGTTTTAAATCTTATTAACTAAACCTTTGTTACGCTGTTCCTCTTATTAATGACAAAAGATAATTATAATTCATCAACTCTCGAGTCACGGTTAATTCCTCACCTCCCAACCGAGGTACATCTTATTTGTTTCGCACACCGTTTCCCATTCGATCAGCGAGGTTAGCGAGGTTAGTGACGTTGGATCTATTCAGTAGTTGGATGCGTGACCGTCTTCTACGTTATCCCGCGTCAAAGTGTAGGTTTCCTCAGTCACATGACCTTTGTGTTTATGAAGGAGGTCAGACAACTCTAAATGTTATTAGTACATTTCTCACCTCTAAAATTGAAAATTCTCCGAGGAAATTCAAGCAATTAACATCTAAACTATTGATATAGAGAGTTATACAAATATGCTTTACGGAAGACCACTGATCCTTTAATATGCTTGTATTATTGTAGTTTTTAATATAAAAAATAAAACAAAAGAATATACAGGGTTGCCTGTCTGTACAGTAGTTTGGTTTTAAGAGAATCAGCATATATAAACGGCTTCACGGCAGGCAGTTTGAATATTTACCCGGTTAATAAATATCTCGTATGGAGCCGGACTTTACAGATATTCAATGGCGCTCATAAGTATTCGTACAGAGAAATATTTAAGTTATATTCATCCTTATATTTTGTACCATGCAAAGGATAGTTATGGAAAGTTTATCGTTCGTTTAGAAAAATTTAACAAATAAAAACTTATTTCAACTCCAGCATATACTGTAATGTAAAACATTAAAGAATTTGAGGAAAATAAAAAAATGAAAAGGTAATTTTCGTACATTTACTTATGAAATTATTTAATACTTTGCGTGTCTACCTTTTGCTTGAATAACTTCAGTGATTCGTTTTGGGTGTTTTTCTACAAGATTTCGCATCTCTCAATAGAAATTTTAGTCCATTCTTCTAAAGAAAATTATTGCAATTCATTCAGATTCGAAGGGTTTCTCTTGCAGACAACTTTTTTCAAATCGAACAATAAATTCTCGATTAAATTGAGGGCTGGGCTTTGACTGGGTCACGAAGGAAGCTTGACATTCCTTTGTTGAATCCATTTCATGGTGCTCTTAAATTTATGTTTTGGATCATTAACTTGTTGCAGTACCCAACTACGACCACTTCGCAACTCCCAACTGAAAGCAATACATTTTCTTTTAAACTTTCCTGATATTTCTTCAAATTCAAGATTCCACTGATGATAAGTAGCTTTCCTGGACCAGAAGCACTAAAGCATCCCCAAAGAAGCAAACCACCACCACCATGATTAACCGTAGGAAGGATTTTTTTCCTCGAATGCAGTATTTGATTTTTCCCAAACATAACGTCGTTCGTTATTCCCGAAGAATTCAGTTTTGATCTCATTTGTCCAGAGAACTTTCTTCCAAAATACAAATCCATCATTTTGATAATCCTTCGTGTACTTTAAACGAGCTTTTTTTTTGCGCTTTTCGTAGCAGAGTTTTTCTTTGTGCAAATCATTCTTTCTCAATGTACGGCGTACAGTAGAGGAATAGACAGCGATCTTAGACAGTCTTAATGTTTGCTAAATATCACCTGTAGTCACTCGAAGATTCGCAGTAGCCATTCTTTCAATCTGTCGAGCTGTACTTTCTGAAATCTTACAAGATGGTCCACACCTTGGTAGAGTTTTGATTATTCCAAAGCCTTTCCACTTCTTTATAAGTGCAGCAACCGTCGTAAATGGAATTCGAAGTTCTTCTATCTTTCTATAACTTTTTCCAGAATCGTGTGCAGCAATAACAGAGCTCTTATGATCTGGAGACAGCACTTTACTACCACAACCCATTGCTTACTAATGGCTTGTAGAGTCATCCGTCTTACATGAAGATTCACAAAGAAAATTCTATAATTCAGAATTGCCAACAGTCTCTAATCAATAAACAGCGAACTACTGATAAAAATTTTTAAATTCTTCAAGCTTAAGGTGGACAAACAAAGTATTAAATAATTTTGGAAATAAATGTATGAGAACTTTTACATTTATTAATTTTTTTATTTTCCTCAAATTCTTTTGTGTTTTACATTATATATTGGAGTTAAAGTAACTTTTTTTTCTGGAATTTTTCTAAAAGAACCAATATAAATTAAATATTTCTTTGTACGAATACTTATGAGCGTTACTATTGACGAATTGTAAAATTGTAAAATTTTAACAAGGGGATTGGTGGTGAGGGTGAGTAGGGTTGGGGGATCCGGGAGCATGGCCCCCGTGAAAATTTAAAAAATTGTAACTGCATAATGTTACATTCTGGTGACTTTTCAGAGAAAGATACGCAGCAAAATCATCAGTTTAGTGAAACGTTTTTTTTAGTGATTTCCATATTTTTTCATGAAAGTAAATTATAACACCTGACTCGGAACTTATATTTTGAAATACCATGATAAAATCCATTTTAATCACAATCAACCGTCCTTATTCCGTTCACTTAATCACAACACATTATATGACCATAGAATAGTTATTTTAAATCATTTAAATTACGTAAAAACTTATAAATATATTAGCTTTTCAATAAACCAAAACACGTAATAGGGTGATATTTTATTTTACTTTCTGTGCTTTAGTCAGAATTAGTTTGTTGTTAAAGCGTATTTTATTTAGATAACAGGGGGGATGGTTATTTGATTTTGAGTTAACAAGGGGGATGCCATCCCCCTCAATTCGAACCCTGCATTATATATATATATATATATATATATATATATATATATATATATATATATATATAGCGAGGAATAGGAGGACGAAAAGATGGTACATGTTTATTAACAGACGTTTCGGAAAAATTCAATTTCCATCATCAGTGCTAAAAATTTTAAAACAAGTAAAAATAAATAAGTATAATAAATAAACGAACAACAAATTAAAATGGCGCAACAATTAGCGAGAATCAAAAACAAGTTACAATGTATATTAAATTAAAAGATTAAAAGTTAAATGATATAAAGAATAAAAGTATGGATAATAAGTAAAATATAAAATGGTTTAGGTAGAACAGAATTGTAAAATTACTTACAATTAGCGAAAATTAAAAGCAAGTTGCAATATGTATTAAATTAAAAGATTAAAAGTTAAATGATATAAAGTATAAAAGTATGGATGAAAAGTAAAATATAAATGGTTTAAGTGAAACAGAATTGTAAAATTTCTTACCAGATTGTAATGAGACTAATTATACAGAAGGTTGGGAATGGTTGCCTGTTGAAAGAATTCCATTGGGACGATGGAGCCGGGCGGAGTGATAGTGGATTTCTTTTGAAAGTTTATTTGGCAATGTTTAAATTGAAAGCGGAACTGTAATCGTTGAGGGTTGGCTGGATACTAAGGATGTAAATGGACTCAAGTATGCGGAGGTCGATTAGTTGGTTGGCTGAGTTGATAATTTTGAAATTGGAGGAAAGTAACGGGTGGTTGTGGAGGTGGCAGTGATCCCTTATTGCAGATTTGGAGGGTTTGTTCAGGGGCTGTGAAGTTATTGTAGAGATCCCACGATGCTCGTCCACTCTTGTTTGATATTGGCGGATGGTACTGCCAATATAGTTCGCTTTGCAGCGAACACAATCAAAAGCGTAGATAGTGGACGAAGCAAGTGGCTGGGGTGTTTTTTCTTTATGGTTGAGGTAGGATTTGATACTATTGTTGTTGGTAAAAGCGAAATGAAATTTAATTTGGGGGTAAAGCGGCGTGAGTAAGAGACGGAGTTCTGAGAGTATTTTATGGCTAATATGGTCATAATAAGGGAATGAAAAATATTGTACGTCTTTTTTAACAGTAGGAATTTTAAGGGGGGGTTGATAGATATTATTAAGAAAATTTCTGGTTAAAGACTGTAACAGATGTTTTGGGAAAGAGTTATTAATGCTGAAGTTAAGGATTAACTCTATTTCATGGTGAAAAGATAAGTACGAGGAGCAAAGATGGTAGGCACGGTGGATTAAAATTTTAATACTGTTTATTTTATATAGCAAAGGGATGTGGCTTAGGAAATTAATACCCAGGCCTGTGTACATGGGTTTTCGATATATAGAAGTGCTAAATTTGTTGTTTTGTTTAGTTATTGTAATATCTAGGAAAGGAAGGGTGTTGTTGGATTCGTCTTCTTTGGTGAACTTAATATTTTTATGTTGGGAATTAATGTAGTTAAGAAAAAGGGGGGCGTGGTTGGCATTGTGAAAAAGGAGAAAGGTGTCATCAACGTATCTTTTATATAGGCGTGATTTATAATGAGTGGGGCAAAAATATTAAGTTCACCAAAGAAGACGAATCCAACAACACCCTTCCTTTCCTAGATATTACAATAACTAAACAAAACAACAAATTTAGCACTTCTATATATCGAAAACCCACGTACACAGGCCTGGGTACTAATTTCCTAAGCCACATCCCTTTGCTATATAAAATAAACAGTATTAAAATTTTAATCCACCGTGCCTACCATCTTTGCTCCTCGTACTTATCTTTTCACCATGAAATAGAGTTAATCCTTAACTTCAGCATTAATAACTCTTTCCCAAAACATCTGTTACAGTCTTTAATCAGAAATTTTCTTAATAATATCTATCAACCCCCCCTTAAAATTCCTACTGTTAAAAAAGACGTACAATATTTTTCATTCCCTTATTATGACCATATTAGCCATAAATAATCTCAGAACTCCGTCTCTTACTCACGCCGCTTTACCCCCAAATTAAATTTCATTTCGCTTTTACCAACAACAATAGTATCAAATCCTACCTCAACCATAAAGAAAAAACACCCCAGCCACTTGCTTCGTCCACTATCTACGCTTTTGATTGTGTTCGCTGCAAAGCGAACTATATTGGCAGTACCATCCGCCAATATCAAACAAGAGTGGACGAGCATCGTGGGATCTCTACAATAACTTCACAGCCCCTGAACAAACCCTCCAAATCTGCAATAAGGGATCACTGCCACCTCCACAACCACCCGTTACTTTCCTCCAATTTCAAAATTATCAACTCAGCCAACCAACTAATCGACCTCCGCATACTTGAGTCCCTTTACATCCTTAGTATCCAGCCAACCCTCAACGATTACAGTTCCGCTTTCAATTTAAACATTGCCAAATAAACTTTCAAAAGAAATCCACTATCACTCCGCCCGGCTCCATCGTCCCAATGGAATTCTTTCAACAGGCAACCATTCCCAACCTTCTGTATAATTAGTCTCATTACAATCTGGTAAGAAATTTTACAATTCTGTTTCACTTAAACCATTTTATATTTTACTTTTCATCCATACTTTTATACTTTATATCATTTAACTTTTAATCTTTTAATTTAATACATATTGCAACTTGCTTTTAATTTTCGCTAATTGTAAGTAATTTTACAATTCTGTTCTACCTAAACCATTTTATATTTTACTTATAATCCATACTTTTATTCTTTATATCATTTAACTTTTAATCTTTTAATTTAATATACATTGTAACTTGTTTTTGATTCTCGCTAATTGTTGCGCCATTTTAATTTGTTGTTCGTTTATTTATTATACTTATTTATTTTTACTTGTTTTAAAATTTTCAGCACTGATGATGGAAATTGAATTTTTCCGAAACGTCTGTTAATAAACATGTACCATCTTTTCGTCCTCCTATTCCTCGCTAAGTTACGCTTCCCTAATATATATATATATATATATATATATATATATATATATATATATATATATATATATATATATATATATATAGAGGGCCGCCGAGAGGGCGGGGAAGCCGGGATAAATCCCCGGGGCCCGGACCTCTAGAGGGTCCGGAAAGAGGGGGGATAAAATCTTAAAATATTACTAAAGCAATTGATTAAATAACAGACAGGAAATATAATTAATGAACATACATTTTATAGAGATTATCATAGTCAAACTGAAGCAGATAAAATATTATCTGCGGTTCACCAATGCCCAAGACCGATTGAAAGCTCTGAGAACCATTGTAATCGAAAGCCTGTTAGCCCGTCCTTTAAATTTCATCAGAATCATTTACAACTTTGCTAGAGAGAAGGCAAAGAAAGTACGCTTCTAATTATGAAAATGTTGCAGTAAACAATTGTCTTACCTGCATGGACTGCATTTGTAAATTGTATGGTGATAGACTGAATATAATTGATTCGAAAAATAAAATGGTCATTTTCTTCCGAGATGTTTATTCATATTGTATGTTCTGAATAGTGACTTGGACATATAATCAGTTTGCTTGTTATGTACATAAAAAATATTCATAATAAAAAATACTGAGTAAACAGGGGGGGCCCATATACCAATCCTTACCCGGGGCCCGTGGCAACTCTTGGCGGCCCTGTGTATATATATTATATATATATATATATATATTATATATATATATATATATATATATATATACTTCATCTCTCCGTTTCAGTCTCAATATTTTTGTTTTATTTTCCATCATCACCGATAATAAGGTTTTCAAAGACGTTAAAAGCAAACTTCATTTTTTGTAACAAAAAGGAGTTTTGCTCTTTGAAACCGAATGGTTTGGAACGAAAAACACTTTAAAGAAAAATCAGCTTTTCGTAATCATATTGCAACTATTTTTATCTGACAAACTTGTTAACGAAATGATTTCTTCTTGTTTTCGTTTCGTATACTCTCTCTCTCTCTCTCTCTCTCATATATATATATATATATATATATATATATATATATATATATATATATATATATATATATATATATATATATATATATATATATATACGTGTATATACAGTATATATAGTGTAAATTTTACAATGAAACACGTGAAATACGAGTAAATAAATGATGCACACTTACAAGGAAAAATGAAAAGCGATTCCAAGACCTTTCGTGTATTCAACAATACATCTCGTCGGGGAATGAATGGAAAATGCGAGCCGAATATATATATATACAACGTAAACAAAATAGTGAGGAGGGATGAGGAAAAAATCATGTTCACGTTGTACGGAGAAATAAATTTCCGGCTTCTTGCATTTTTTCCTTCATTCCCTGACGAGATGTATTGTTGAATACACGAAAGGTCTTGGAATCGCTTTTCATTTTTCCTTGTAGGTGTGCATCAGTAAAGCGGAAAAGAGGAGGAAAGTAAACCAAAACAATGGCAAAATGTGCGAAAAAATGTGTAAGTTGCTGTAAATCCAGAAAGTTGAATAGAGATGAATTATGTTTTATGGAATGCGCCGCGTACCACTCTGCAACCGCGAAAATAAGAGGACCAGACCACTGGTTTAAAATGCATTCTCTGCAATACATTTAAGCATTATGAATGCATAAACTTAGGCAAGAAGGACAAGAAAATGATGACCGAATAACAAAATCATTGGTTTTTATGGCTTCGTGTGCGTCAAGTGCGTGAAAACCAGACAAATAATACAAATGGGAACGGAAAATGGAGAATATTGCAGTGGGAGAAACGATTACAACAAATTCACCAACAGAAAGACGGGAAACGAGACAAAACACCGACACAAATGAAAATGGGACTCAGGACACCGAGGGGAACTCACTAGGGGGAGGTGCAGAAGTAACTTCAGTCGAAGAAATACCCCCTGCACAAGAAAGAAAACATGACTAAAAACGAAAGCACACCAAAAGTTAAAAAAACATCGAGTAGAGAAGTGGTGGGGCTAGAACAAAAGAAAGAAATTGAATACCACAGGACTCCTAAGAAATATTCACGCGAATATTACGAAACAGGTTCGTGTAAATATGGCTCTGGATGCATAAATAATTACTATAAAAGATGTTTCTACATGATGAGTGGGAATTGCAGGTAGAGGGGAAATTGTCTACGTATTGAAGGGTGAAAATAGTAGCAATCAGTTAGGGAGAAAAATGTCTAAATGTGGAGTACCCGTATTTTCACATTAAGGGTACTCAAAGAAGAGGAATAGAAATAACAACTCAAACACCAAATAATGAAGTAAAAACAGAGCCAAGGAAGTACTTTTTAAAAGTAAGAACGCTAAAAAAACAGCTGTCCCTTTTAATGAGAAAAGACCGAACTCCGCAGACATATGTACCTTAGCAATACGCACACCACCCTCCTGTTCACACCACCCACCGTTAATTCAGCAACCGCAATGGCATTGAGGGCCGCTTCTCCAGTATTCCCAACGGCTTGCCCAATAACACCGAACAGGAACCAACCAGAAAACGTTCATTATCCAGGTAAACCGAGCACTAACATTTTTTAACCTTGTAAATGGAAGACACTGAAATAGGAATACAGAACTACAACATGTACACGGCAGATAGATTTGCTAGAAAAGGAGAAAGCTGTTGCATTTGCACGAAAAATACAGTCACATGTGAATTGAAGGTAAACAAATACTAAAACAACACAGTCGAAATTTTTATTTTAGAAGTAAAAGAACTGAACCAAATCATTACGATAGACAACGATTTTCAACTTTTTGTCTTTAACTGACACAAAAGAATTTTCACTGTTAATTTGGACATGCTGATTTCAGTGGTAATACTCAAAATTCTTTATCACGTCTAGATTTTTAGTTACGATACTGACAAAATTTTCAGATATGAGCAGTTTTCTATAAACTTACGATTGTTTTTATTTCACATAAAATGGAACACATCTTTAGAATACACACAAAGTGGATTACATTTCAAAATCATGAAATCATGAAATCGTGAAATCATGAAATCGTCAGTACAGACAGAATTTAGTTAGATTTCTTATGTGGAAAGTGTCGTGTGCTACCTGATTTCCTCTCGCATAGTAAAAATGACCTATTAATTTAATGAAGGCTGTAACTCGATATCTACACGTGATAGAAACCTTTTTACGGCATATTTGGAATCAGCATATCAAAATTAGGTAAAGGCATGTATTTTTTTGTCAATTAAAAATTGTGTGTTGACCATTATTAAGAACGTGTACAGACCACTAACCGCCACTAAAAGCGAATTCCAAGTCGTTACAAATGAAATAGAACACGTATTAAAGTCACTTAAAACCGCAGCACCAAACTGTTTAATTTTAGGGCATTTTACGTAACTTTCCATTCATAACAGGGAAGAAAAATTATGAAGTTATATACTGCATGTTGAGAAGTTTCATGGTGACATTACAAAAGTTGATAGAACCCAGGCAATAATGCTATTAGACATTATGGAACATTATGCACTTACCCAAAAAATCTGTGAAGCCACTAGAAAAGAGAACGTTTCGGATTTAATTTTGTAATTTTGACAATTAACAATGAGATAATAATAAATGAAAAGGTAATGCACGCAAATTTCTCCGACCATAACCTACTCGATATGCAATTAAAGTTAGCAATCAAAGGTCCAAAAATGCATCCTAGAGAGTTAGAAGAAATATTTGAAGGTTTAAATATAAATTCAAAGAAAGTGGATAGGGAAAGTGAAAATGAGGACTTAATTAAAGAAAGCAAATTGGGAATTGCTACTTCACGAGAAGACTCCAAAAATACTATGTACAGTATAATAGAAAATTAAATTAAATCTACAGTATGTTGCTGAAACATGTTCCGAAGAAACAAAAAAGAAAACGTAGCACGCTCGAGAAAAAAATCAGGACACTATTTAGACAACGAAAACAAACCGTGAAAAATATCCACCAAAGTAAGGAGACTTAAACTAGAAAGAAATATGTGAAATAGAAGTGGACCTAAAACAAACATTCATCCATGAAACAAACGAGGAGGAAAACAAGGTAGCAGGAAACAAAAAATAACCAAAATACTTGTACACGTTTGTGAAATGAAAAAATGCAGTGTAAAGAGAGTATTGGTCTGTTAAAAGACAGGGCGCCCGAATACATAAATGACCTAGAAAAAGTGAACGAACTGCTTAAGTAACAGTTTAACTCTGTGTTTAGCATCCCTACGTCCGAGAAAAATGTTGAAAATCCGGATGAATTCTTTGACATAGATACAAATCACCCAAGAACAAGTTCGGACACGAATCTACTAATAAATTTAGAGTTCTTGGAAGGAAAAATAACTAAGGTGCTGTTACAAATACGAGAAAATTCGTCACCAGTGCGAGATACATGGAGTGCCGCGTTTCTGAAGAAGTGTAAAGAGAGTATTGCCAACCCTCTATACAAACAATGCAGAAAATCACTCGACGCAGGACAAATCCCACTTCCATTAAATGGTGGAGTTCAAATTCACTTACGACAGTGCCCTTTTGGGACTTGCGTCTGAAGTAAACTTATCCACTCGCTCCCCGAAAACCTAGCTACGCCTTCGATACCTAACTAATGCCTTCGATAAATGTGATCATGGAATCAATGGCATAGGTAGGTTTTCGGCGCCCTGGAGCAAGAATTTCAAAACGTCCCCATAAACATACATATATCACCATACATAACATGTACGAGTATCAAGTAGGTAGCTTTATAAGCTTATAAGTTATATTCCATACAAAGCACCACCTGCTTGGCACACGTTTCATAATTTCAAGTTCTAAAACATGCCTTTTCGTGCTTTGGTCAATCATAGTATCCAAATCGAGTTGTCTCGCCTTTTGACGTTCGATAGACAGAACTGCTAATGCATTTAATCGGTGCCAGGACATTGAATTTCGCAAGTAGGTCTTGATGAACTTAAGTTTCGAAAAACTTCTTTCCGCAGTAGCGACCGTCACTGGTAAAATAAGGAATACGAGGCATGCATCATTTATATAAAACAAAATAAGTATAAAATTATAAAACAAATATAACCGACTCCAGGCACGGTGCATCATACACCTAGGTGGCAGTCCAAATTCACTTACAACAGTACCCCTTCGGGGCTTGCGTCTGGAGCAAACTGCTCCACTGGCTCCCCGTAGCTACGCCACTGCATGGAATTATAGCACACAAACTTAAAAAATACAGGAATTACTGGGAAGCTGGGACGGTGAATATTTAAATTTCTGACTCAAAGAACACAAAGAGTGGTTGTAAATGGAATCAAATTTGAAGTCTCAAAAGTTGTCAGCTCTGTCCCCCAAGATACAGTATTAGCTCCTTTGCTGTTTATAATAATGAGCGCATTAGGGATGTACCGAATATTCTGTATTCGGCAAAAAATGAAGATATTCGGTATTCGGCCGAATAGTTTCAATATGTTTTTAACCGAATACCGAATAGTTGATAATTATGGTAAATAACGTGATTTAGGAAATGGAACTTAGAATGTATTTTTTTATTTCAAAGAATAATTACAAACAAATTCAACTTGGTATAGTGATACTAATAAGTAATAACCTTACAAAAAGAAAAATAAAGGAGCAGGCAATAATAATAATTACTACAAAAACAAAACCTAATAATTGAAATTTAAGGCAAGTAGATTTTTTCATGAAAATCGGCAGTTAACGCTTTCCTAGCCTACCCGCGTGCGGGAGAAGATGGAGAATTGTAAAATTTAAATTCTTTTGTATTCTTATAAGAGCTCTGACAATAATTCAATTCAATTTTTTACAATGACGCCTAATAACCCAAATAAAACTAATATTCAGTAATAGACCGAATAGTTTTGCACCGAATATTCAGTATTCGATGAGGTTTAGTATTCGGTACATCCCTACATTGAAGACATTGATACAGATATTAATGACAGTATTGTATCGTGCCCAGTGATTGACACAAAATATGCAAGGAAATATCAAACGAATGTGACGTAAATTACAAAATGACAATGAAACATTATTCAAGCGGTGGAAGACAACAATATGAGGTTCAATGAAGAAAATTCCATCTTCTAAGATATGGCAACAACAAGGTGATGCAGAATAAAGGGTACAAAACTTTGCAAGCCAAACACCACACCAAACCCACAAGTCAAGGATCTTGGAGTAAGAATGCCATCGGATGCATAATTCAGAGTGCACTATAACATTAAAATTACAACAGTTAGAAAAGTAATGGGAATTATCTGGAGGAGTTTCCACAGCAGAGAAGCAATCATCATGCTAAAATTATGGACGAGTTTAGTCCTATATATAACTGAGTATTGCTGAGTACTCACAAACCTATACAATAAACGAGACATTGCAAACATAGAAGCCATACAAAGGACTTTACGTACAAGATATAGGGAACGAAATGGTCGTGACTATAATCCCTGAAACTACTCTCTGGAAAGAAGACGCGAAGAGTACACAATAATATATATATGGAAAATACTCTAAGAATGTGTCCCTAACCATAAAAACAAAATAGAATCACACTAGAATGAGAGAAGAGACTGATTTATGTACTGTCCCAGCTGCGGCAAGAAAGGAGACCATGAAAATGAAGATAGAAAGTCCCCTCAGAATATGAGGCCCAAAATTCTCTAATTTTTTGCCTAAAGAACTGAGGAAC
Organism: Bathynomus jamesi; assembly: GCA_023014485.1. NCBI lineage: Eukaryota > Metazoa > Arthropoda > Malacostraca > Isopoda > Cirolanidae > Bathynomus > Bathynomus jamesi. The sequence goes on along the minus strand of JAJOZX010005801.1, from coordinate 124,880 downwards.
CTCCGGCACACCAACCTGGACAGATTCTTTTACAAAGTCCCTGACCAGTTATGCATGGCTGGCTACGAGGGCAGGAGGAGAGTGGGAACCAATTTCCTCCTCTACCAAACCCCGCAAATGAGCCGGAATGCTGCAGATGGGTCGACCTTAGGTCAATCCTGAACTGTCGTTCATAAACTTCTAAAGGTAAAGCAAGGTGTGTGTGTATATACTATATGTATATGGAGCACCCTAGTTATAGGCACCACCCATGTAGGCCCCTAAATTTGGAAATAGGCTGTAGTTAGGGTTAACGAGGTAATTTAATAATTAATTAGTCGATTATTTGGGTTCACCAGTTGGTTTTTCAATCGACGAGGAAAAAGAATAGACTGCGCAGCTTTTTCTTTCAATTATCAAAACAAATAAATGTTTACAGTGAATAACGTTACAATTGGTGAAAGTGAATGTGCATTGATAATATGATTGAATTGCTTGAATTAAATGTTCATTACAGTAAAAGAGAAGTGCAGTGATTAATACAATATGAGGTGGTACTTATACAAAAGGCATTGAATCTAAAACCGCTTGACCAACTTTGAATTAATTGTCAGTATAAGAACACAATGTCAAACTGCAACAACAGATAGTAAGTTACATTAAAAGGTACAATAACATAATGATCGTTAGCTCAATAAATGACATACGAATTTTATATACACAAACACGAGAAAATCGAATCGTTTATAGCAAGCGATGGGGTCCTTATACAGAGCTTTAGACGGAAGTTTAGCAAAGAGGGCTTGTCACGGTTCTAGGCCAGTAAAGAGAGTCTTCCTTCAGCAAATTACAATAGGCGAAAGAAAGTAATGCGGGAGCCTCATCGCAGTTGAAAAATCACCGAATTAGATAGTCTAAAGGCGAATGTGAGCCTATTCACAAGAGCACTTTCACTAAGTTAAAGATGTGAACATGATCTCCACTGAATGACTGGAGGAAAACTTTCTTTGAAATAGGTGATGAAATGTGTGTAGGCCTCTAACTGAGAGACGTTTTCAGTACCGTATTTGCAGGACTGAATTAAAAATTCAGCTGTATCGTGAACAAAGCTGGGCACTTGCGGTTTTTTTGCGGTACTGCGGTACTGCTGTACTACCGCACTACCAAACCGGTACCGCATAACGCAGTACCGCAAAGGATCGCTGAAAGTACAGGCTGTACTTTCAGCGATCCTTTGCGGTACTGCGTTATGCGGTACCGGTTTGGTAGTGCGGTAGTACCGCAGTACCGCAAAAAAACCCGCAAGTGCCCAGCTTTGATCGTGAAGTCCCTTGTGGTATCGTGGGAACGCTAATTGAAGGTTGACCTCAGGGCCAAACTTCGGTGAAAAACTTTCGAAGTCGGACCTGATGCAAGTGCTTAGAAAGTCTTCCTCAGAACAGCTTTCTGCCGATAACGAGAATGTTTTTAAAGTCTAGAAGTGCCTCGTGATAAACTCTAGACCAGACTTGTCCAACATACGGCCCACGGGCCAGAGTCCGGCCGACCAAAGATTTGTATCAGGCCCGGCTGGCGGATTCTGGCTGGCAAATACTGAAAATTCATTCTCTAATGTCATATTTTATTTCAATAAAATTTAATTTTAAAATAAAATTTTATCTAAAATTTGCACACTGGCCCTAGGTGTGGGTCGTTAATTGAAATATGTCCCTTTGTCCCTTCATGAAAAAAGGTTGGACATCCCTGCTCCAGATGTTCTGGGGCTCTTGAGAATCTTGTACCGCAAACGAAAGCTTTGTGAGGGTAACCTCCTCTCATGACTTTCGACACGAACTTGAGAGAAGTATTAAAATTGTAGGCCAAAGGAGAAAATGTTTACGAACGCTCATATTATATATATATATATATATATATATATATATATACACGGTGAACCAAAAGTAGGTGGACAGTAGGTTGAATACGGTTTGTGTTATATTATATTATAACTATGGTGTTCATTATAACTATGGTGTTTGTGTTTTATTATATTAAATATTATAACTAAATTTATTTAAATTTTATTTTGTATTATAGTATACAAAAAAATTAAATATGTATTCTCAAAATAAACGTTATCATTTACTGTCCACCTACATTTGGTTCACCCTATATATATATTAGGGATGTCACGGGTACCCGACCCGATCGGGTAATGTACTAGTCGATGATACCCGACCCGATTGGGTAATTGCTAAAAAATCGGGTACGGGTAGTAAAAACGAAATTCTAATTTAATTTTAATTTTATTGTTTTGCAGGTTTTTTTAATATATTTTTTTGTGTAATATTTCTTAACAAAACATTCAAAATAGCAAATCGTAGTATGGTTTGGGACTATTTTGTCATTGATAAATTAGATAATAGTATAGCCAAGTGCTTGAACTGCACACAGTTAATAAGTCGCGGTACTAAACCAACAAATTTTGGAACATCTTCAATACCCGATCGGGTATTACACTTCGGGTACTCGTACCCGATTACCCGGTAAAAGCGCTACCCGTTGCATCCCTTATATATATATATATATATATGAAAATTATTTTCACGAAACTAACACGCGAGTAATATTTATGATGAAAATAACCACGAAGGAAAAAGGAAAAACAGAATGGGTTCCTGAGGATGTCATTAGACGAAAGTGTTTGAGTACCATTCTGTGTTTCCTTTTTCCTTCGTGGTTATTTTCATCAATATATAATTATATATATATATATATATATTAACACCTGCCAATGTGACCTTTGCATAGTGACTAAATTTACCACTTTTCTGCGGTCCCAGCAAAATTCATATTCACAGTGTAAATGTTTTCCCATTATAGTGGCCACCTGCATACTGTGAAAAGTGACTAGTTTTACACAGCTAAAAGTAATTTTTTGTTCAGAATTTAATCTCAAGTCGATGTACGACCTTGCTGGCTTTACAATTTTCCCATTGTAAGGCGAGATCATTAATTGTAAAACTTACATTTATTATTATTTTATTTGAAAATAAAGAAAAGAAATTAAAATTTTAATTTTGAATTTATATTAATTCATTTGTATTAAAAAATAAGTTAATTTCTTCTAAAGTGACCACATTTGTTTGGTCCTGATAATGTTATAATGTTTCAGACCAACAAAGACCATAGGATCTACTCATGGCTGGTCTACCTAACTGTGGTTGTAGTTGGTATTGCGCATGTCCTCCGTGGTAGCAGAGGGAATCTACATTTTTACGTGGGTTCCGAACCACAAAAACCTTAATTTTACTACTGTAAATTATACCCAATCTATCAACATATGCGTCTAATCGATTTTTAAACATGTTTATAGACGTGCTACTAATTACTTTTACCGGCAAACTATTCCAGCTATTTACTATTCTATGCGTAAAAAAGTTTTTGGCAACTGCCGTCTCGAACCTTCTACTTGTCATCTTACACCCGTTATTTCTAGTCCTATTATACTGAGCTATTTCGAAAAAGCTATCTCTATCTACGTTATCGAACCCATTCATAATTTTAAAAACCTGGTTTAGATCACCCCTTAGCCTCGAGTGTAGTCAATTTTAATTCCTTAAGCCTATCCCCGTACGACTTCGACCTAAGCTACGGAATCATCTTAGTTGCTGGTCTCTGAACTTTTTCGATTTTGTCTATAGCTTTGCGCATATGCGGATTACAAAATTGGATCGCGTACTCCAGATGGGGTCTAACTAATGATTTATAAAGAGGAACAATAATATCGCGCGATTTGTACTCAAAATTCCTAGCTATAAAACCTAGCACCTTGTTCGCCTTATTGACCGCTGCTGTACTTTGTTTCACTACTTTTAAATCACCAGTGACTATAACTCCTAAATCTTTTTCCTTTTCTACGCTTGCCAACTCTTTCCCTGACATACTATACGCAAAGTTACCGTTACGCTGACCTATATGTAAAATTTTGCACTTATCGACGTTAAATGTCATTTGCCATGTGACTGACCAATCTACGATTTTGTTCAGATCTTCCTGGATTTTCCCTCTAGCTTCGTCATTAACTGTCGTACCACCCAGCTTCCTTGTCATCCGCAAACTTTGAAACTGTACTGACTAGGCCGACATCTAAATCTTAATATATATATAAGAAAAAGCAAGGGGCCCAATACAGAACCCTGAGGAACGCCGCTCGCTACATTAGCCCAAGACGACTCCGCTCCATCAACGACCACCCTGTTCCCTACTTCGCAACCACTCTTCTATCCAATTTATTACTACACCCCAGATTCCACGAGCCTTATTTTTTTTCAACGAGGCTTTTGTGCGATACGGTGTCAAACGCTTTTTGAAAATCTAAATACACTACTACTACATTAACTGTTTACACGAGTGCCCTGAATTACGAATAAATTCATTTGGTGTTATTCATATTGTATTTTTAAAGTAAAGGCAGAGAAAATAAAGGAATTCCTCTCGATTTTGGTCGATTTCATTTATGTTAAAAAGGACCAGAAAAACGCTTCTTTCCTGGTTTTATCGTTTTCCTCGAATGACCTCCGTATACAGTTTATAGCGAAACTGATCAATAAAACCAAGGAATAAGTTCAAATCTAGCTCCTTTTAATTGTTTTTTATTACTATATATTCATAATTCTCATTCAGATTCATGTTATTTACAGACATAAAAAGATGGCCTCACTTGGCTACGGTTGATTAATTAATTATCATTGTCAGTTCGATCCCTTGCCTGTTAAAAAAAAAAAGATGCATTTAAATTTGATGCACTTAAATTTTATTTTAAATGCGTTTGCAAAGCGTATGTGCACTTAAATTTGAATGGTTTAAATCCAATTATTTTGGTTATTGTCCAGAACCTCAGACAAGTTTTCCATAATAACGACATCAGTAAATAGAATCTCTTTTTCCTGAAGGAGAAATCTATGAATAAGGCTTTTATATTACTTTCAAAGAAGTAATTTAATTTCATATACATGCAAACGAAATAGTGTATATACCAAACACTTACCTTTGAAAGACCGTGATTTTATTTAGATATACTGTACATGTAGATTGAATATACTGTATATATGCTGTAATTGCTGTATACAGGATGTAACAGAATTCGCGCACCATACAGTAGGGTAATTAAAATTTTATCTTTAGATATGGCTGGGAAATTAACGAAAGACGAACATGTTGAGATAATTTTGATAATTAAATATAGTGTAAAATTTTAACCTATGGTGCTTTAGTTAATTTCACAGCCATATTTGAAAATTAATGAAATATTAACTAACCTATAGTGCACGAATTTTGTTAGACAGTGTGTGTGTGTGAATATATATATATATATATATATATATATATATATAAACTCGTAACTTTTATTATTTATTTCCGTTTCCTTCTAATCAGTTACAGCGCTCGAACTCGATCGCACCCCAAAACTTTCCTGAGATCGATTCAATCGAAAACGACCTCCGCCGGTGTCACAAACAGTCAATGGATGAAGCTATTAAAGCGATGCCTCTAAAGACGACGGAGTAAGTAGGACATAAAATTCCATTTTTACGGAGTTCGACAAGGGGGCATTATGGCTCCTTAAAAGTTAATATCTCCACGTGAATTGTACAATGGGAAATGTGAACGGCAATAGATCACAAAATGGATCCGTATTTAAAGGAAGGATTATGAGAGCTGAAATGATACTACAGAGTAGTAGTAGTAGTTATTAATTAAAAATATATTAAATACCATCGGCCGAAAGACGAAATAGAGAATTTAATAAGTACAGTGGTGGTCGTGAGTATCCTATGCATGGTACAACAGATAAAGACGAATATAAATTAAATATTTCTCTGTACGCATACTTATGAGTGCCACTGTATTTTAAGGATGAGAACTGGCATAAATGATAACGTGGGAAGGTTGATTGCGATAAAAATAATGATCAATGACGATACTTTGTTCACGTCACCTGAAGAGGAAATGGTTAAAAAATTAACTTGAGACTGTAAAGTGGAATCTTAAATAAAATGGTTTAGGATTAATGATTGGAATAAAACGCTTGCGAGGGGAGAGTATATACAGTATATATATATAATTAGGGTGATTCAAAAAAATCATAGTTTTTTTTTTAATTGTTCAACCTGTATTTTTGTTCCCTATGACAAAAAAGTAGTGTATGCCAAATTTAGTGAATTTTAAATAAAATTTACTATGTGCTACCAGGCGTCAAAGTTTCCCTCTTTTTCAATTTGTTTGTTTTTACAACTTATGATTTTATGTTTAATTGTTTATATTTCAGAATTTTTAATTAATGGTTTATATACTAGCTTGCTTTTAATTGTTGTTTGGAACTCGTAATTTTGATACCAATTAATCGATTATGGAAGCTAGGCCTAACTCACCACCACCTAGTTGCTCAGTTGGGAGAAGTTCTACGAGAAAAGAAACTGAAGTATGGCTAATTGGGCAGCCCTCTGCAGTACTAAAACATTCGTATTACCATCAGAGAAGGAAATGATGGCCCTCTTCATGCACTACAGAAATATTAAAAAGCGAGGCATTAGAGAATCATGCTACTCTACTGTGGATGATGTGCTAGCAGTTTGGAAAAAAGAGGAATACCAGCAAAACAGAGTACATGTAGTAGATAAAATTCAAGGAATACTGAAGGAATGGCAGCTGCTTAAGAAAAACAAAGCAAACAAATTGAAAAGATCACAAAATTTAAATAATAAAGAAGAAAAATGGAAAGATAAACTGGAAAACTTATTTGACATTGCTCATGAGAATGCTATGCAGCTTATAAAAATAGAAGATAAGAAATTCTTGAAAATGCAACGTGAGAAAGGACATCATGGAAAAATGGGTACCATTGATAAGGCTGTTGCTAAAAAAGAGCAAAGAGCAGCAGAAAAGCAACATTATGAAAAGAGGAAAGCAGAAGAAGAGATCAAAAGAAAGAAGAATGAAGAGGCTGTCATACTCACCAGTACATAATCAGAATCAGAGGAGAGTAAAAGTGATGAATCTGGTTTCTGTGCTGCACAACCTTCAACATGAAAAAGTAAGGTAGGCAAACGTAGAAAATTGTTTGATGATAAATTATTAGGAAGTCTTGATGTTGCAAAATTGAGTGACAGAAATGCGTCTCTAGTTTTAATGCCAACAATCAGACATCGCTTGAATGGGGCATCTGCGAACAAATAAAATGCGTGTGTTTCGATACAACGACAGCCAATACTGGTCCTAGAAATGGTGCAGCTATTCTTCTAGAACAAAAATTTGACAACGATTTATTGTGGCTGGCATGTCGACACCACATATTTGAAATTATGCTGGAAGCTGTTGTTTCAAAGTCTTTATCACCATCTTGTGGCCCAGATATAGTCCTTTTTAAGAAGTTCAGAGAAATATGGTCAAGCATTAATAAGGAGGACTACGAAACAGTATTATCAGATCCAGATATCTATGAAAATATTCATGACATCAAAGATGACAATTATATTTGCAGCAAATTAACTAGACACATTCCAACCAAGAGACGATTACCTAGAACTATTGCAGTTAACAATTATTTTTTTGGGAGGTGAACCAAAAGGTGGAATCAAATTTAAACATCCAGCGGGACTTCATCGGGCTAGGTGGATGGCCAAAATTACATATTCATTAACATTTTTTGTTCAAATCTCAGTTCAAAATTTCAGTAAAAGACAAAAAAGGACTAAAAGACATCTGTCTATTTGCTACTCGGTTATATGTAAAGGCATGGTTTACAGCTCCTGTACCATCTTGCACTCCTCGTCTTGATCTGGAATTATTACAGAATCTTGTAGTCTACAAACAAATAAATGACACAATTGCATTTGTTACTATTAAAAAACTGTTAGGTCACCTCTAGTACCTATCAGAAGAACTGGTTGCGTTGGCCTTTTATGATGATGAAGTGCCTACTGAAACAAAAAACAAAATGGAAGGCCTTGCAAAATACAAAAGAAACTCTTCCTGCAAAACGGGCTTTTCTAGATCCTGCACTTATTCTAATGAAGAAATTAGAAGATTTTGTCACATGAAATACTCAAAGATTCTTTACAATAACAGAATTTAGTTCAAAATTTTTACTCAAAGATGCTAAAGAATGGCATAATGATGAAGAGTTTAACTCCGCTAAGAAATCTATCAAACAGTGGAAAGTCGTGAATGATATAGCGGAAAGAGGAGTAAAATTAATGGATGAATACAATAAAATACTAACACATGACGAAGATCAAAAACAATTCTTGCTACAAGTAGTGAAAAACTACAGGGCTGTTTACCCTGATAGAAAGAAAGAAACATTGATGAAGTAAGGACAGCTAATGTCTCAAATATCATGCTAGTTTAATTATGCATGCTTGTGGTTATGGTAGGACCTACGGGGGAGCTTTCAACATTAAAAAAAAGCAATGCGCCTTGTACTGTACCTCCTGGGTGGTGTGGAAAAATTTGACAATTTGAGTCGTTCTGTCAATTTTTAATTGCTGGTAGCAACCCTTAAAAATTAAAAATTTGCTAAAATATTTTAGGATAGTTATTTTTATGCTAAAATGAACCATTTAAAGGGTTGAACACATTAAAATCTAAAATTTTTTTTTTTACCCCCATATTTGAATCACCCTAAAATTTATATATATATATATATATATATATATATACACACACACTGTATATATATATATATGTGTGTGTGTGTGTGTGTGTGTGTGTGCGCCTAAATCCCCAAGTAGCGCCAACAGTAAGCCACGGTTTTTACCAAGTAGGTCGAACTTTATAAATAAGTAATTTTTTCTTGTATGACCTACTTTTTTGTGGTTAAGTTATGCTATGTTAGGTTAGGTTAACCTAACCTAGCGTAATGTAACCTAAAAGAAAATCAGAAGGTGTGTAAAGTCTAAGAAAGCATAAGAGACGACTTATTTGATTGAATCTTTTAATTAAAATTGTAACACGGGTGAAATTCGAAAAACTAAAAAATCCTTGCATACGGTAAAAAAACACTTTCTCTAAGCTTTTTTATAGAACCTCCTCTAACTTTAACACATACGAAAGTGATTAAATATTTGAAAATATAAAATATATAACATGTAGGAGCTACTGGGTAAAAAATTTACACATGTTGAAGCAACTAGCAACTTCGACATTTAGGTCTCTCTCTCTCTCTCTCTCTCATATTTTATATATATATATATATATATATATATATATATGGGATGAATTTCACAATAAAACACGTGAAATGAATAAATGCTGCAAATCCACAAGGAAAAAGAAAAACGATTCCAAGGCCTTTCGTGTATTCAAAGCTACACCTCGTCCCTGACGAGGTGTAGCTTTGAATACACGAAAGGCCTTGGAATCGTTTTTCTTTTTCCTTGTGGGTTTGCAGCATATATATATATATATATATATATATATATATATATATATATATTAGTGTATTTTTACTTATTTATGCAGAAAGGAGAGGCATGTGCAGCTGGAGAGTTCAGAAGAACAGTGCCCATTATAATAGCTAGAGTAAAGAGAGAGTGACGCAATATTGGTTTACTTGAGAACATTTCTATTTAACCCTTCCGCTACAGGGGTCATAAAGCGGGTCAGTTCCTCGGTATGGGCCACGGGGATTTTCACTAAAAAATCGACCATCAGCAAATTAAATGATTTTGGTCTGAAAATGTAGCTAAACTCTTCTATTTTCATAATCTCAAATATTAATTCAATCGAAGCATTAGTATGGGCGTGAGGCGCGCGGGCGCACATGCACCCATAAGGCATTTTTGCGCTGTGGGACTGGTTGGTATGTGGGGGGAGGGGGTTGAACCGATGGTTATAGGTGGTGTTATCAGCCGATTTCCCAATACTGTGAATGAAACGGGTTTCGGTAATGAATGGTAGCAGTGTAAGGTACCATTAGTCATGATTTTATTGATTTATAATACGATTTATACAAGGATATAGATTGATAAAGTAATATATTCATAGAAATAGATCCTTATTGGTGGTAAGTTTCGTAGTCTTTCAAGTCATATAACAGATATATATATATAAGAAGAATAACATCTATAAATAAAGTAAAATAAATGCTCTGGTAACTCAAGATCTACTTGGAGGAGTAAGTCACGCCCCTCCACCATTCAACACCACCCACCACCACCACCTCTCTCATTCGCACATTTACGAGTCATGTTCAGTTTGTTTTTATTTTTTTTTAATTTTCTCTATTTTATTATAGTTTTTTATTTTCATAATTTTAGCATTCTTGTTATATGGAAAAAAAGGAGGTTATGCGTGGGCAGGAAACCTCACATTTTGGGCAGGAAGTCACACATTCGTGACAAATGTAGCCATCAGTAAACATAAACATAGCAACAATTAAAACCCACGACGTGCTTGGACACAAAAAGCGGGAAAACATTTGTGAAACTTTAAAAAAAGAAGCAATTTTCGTGAGCGTTTATTTACGCTTCCCGTCGTTTCGTCCTTGAAAACGTTAATGTACGCTTCCCGTCGTTTCGTCCTTGAAAACGTTAATGTACGCTTCCCGTATTTGAAGGGTTTAACATCAATAGTAGTTTAGTCTACCTGAATTAACTGTGGATGAAGCAAGTGATGGAAGTTGGACTGAATGAAAGCGATGTTCCTTCTTTTCGTGTAACGCTTTCTTTTTAGTGCCAAATAAGCAACACGTCTCCTGTTGGGGCATATGATTATAAGTCTATAAGATCATGCGACCAAATCATCTCTTAGTCGAAAGCGTCATTCTAGAAGCATTCTGTTGCGATGTTATGCAACTCGACACGTTAATCCAAAGTTAACATGCAAGACTCAAGGCTTATTTTGGTTCACTGTAAAAAATGTAGTGATGCACAGGAGGCAGATTTTGGCCGGAGGCCGGAGGGCCGGAACCTCCGGCTTAGTGTTTTTTCCTCCGGCCTCAGGTTCCGGCCAATTGATTTATTTCAGTATTTATATATATATATTATATATATATATATATATATATATATATAGTCATGCGGGTTGCTTCTACAGAGCCGTCCCTCTCAATTTGCTATGATCCCTCCTCCTTCCCCAATTCCTTATAATCCCTCCTTCCCCAATCGCCCTCGCCATCTCTCGTGTTTCCCGTTCTTTGTCTCTGCTCAAATTAGTCAGCCTCGGATACTGCAGTGTAAGGTAGATAGTTCCATTGTTCCAGTGTACTATTGGTAATTTTTCCAGTGTATTAATTTCACATTTACTACATGTATTTAAAAATAACTTCTTAATTTTTATATGTAAATCTGTATAACTTAGAATTTAACCCTCTTTTCTCAGTCTTTTAAAATTTGTCTTTACGAATAGGTTATAGAAATTTTCTGTTTTGTTTTTCATTCAATATTGATTTTAATTTCACATTGTTATTAAACAGCCTGAAGATGAGCGTATTGCTCGAAACGTTGCGCATTAAAGAAGACTTTTCATGGCATTTACATTTCTCCTTGTCATTGGATTTCTCCTAAATATTATATATATATATATATATTAGGGTGGTCCACAGAATGGGGTAAAAAAATCGAAGTTCAATTTTCTTTCCTCCCAGGCTATAATCTGGTTCCCTTTAGCTAAAAAATATTTCATGTAAAATTTAAGGCAAATCGAATAACTTTTAGGGGTGGCTCAAAGCTGTTTTTTGTATACCATTATGCCCTTTATTAATATAGTGAATAATTAAAAGAAACATTATTTACAGATACATTAACTAATGATTATTTTTCTTTCAGATAGATTTATTAAATTTACAGGTTTTGCAATGTCAAACGTACATTTTACTTAATGAAAAAGTCAGAGGAAACAATCACTGGAGCCAAGCTGCCTTCCCGTGGCCAGGTCCTCCGCATGTTCCTCCACCATCATCAAGTCTTGAAGAAGATCAAACCTAGTTCAGAAGCTGTTTTTGAAGAATTGCGTCTCTTCTGGGAGAGAGCCCGAATCCCTACTCAAAGGAAAGACCACATTCTTCACAAAATTCAGGCTCTACACTTGGAGTGGAAAGCGATTAAGAAGAATGCTGGGAGGAAAAGCAACTCTCAGTTAGAAAAAGAGAAAACCTTTCAGGAAGAAATGGAGAACCTATTTGATGTCGCCCATGCTGATGCCTTTACCTTAATCAAAAATGAAGAAGACCGGCAGTTCTTGATCCAACAAAGGAAAGCGGGACGAGTGGGATCAATGGTCTTTGCAGATATGGTGACTGACAAGGCAGAAAAGAGAGCTGCTGAGAAGCAAATGAAATTGGTAAATAGGAAGCAGAAAGCTGAAGAAGAAAAATATGCTGCTTCACAGGAAGTTATGCTAGATCAGGGAAGTTCTTCTTCTGAGTCTTTATGTGAGTCAGAAAGAGAAGATGAAGATTACCTTATTAATCCCCCATCTACCAGCGGACCAACTCCACCAAAGAAAAAGGCAGCAAAGAATATCATATCTCCTGAATTGGCTGCTGCTCTGGACAGGACTGGCATCAGTGACAGGAGGGCCACCTTTGTATTAGCTGAAACTGCATCTAGCCCTGGTCAAGATCTTTCAGAGGTGAACATCTCTCGTTCTTCAATCAAAAGGCACCGAGACAGGCATCGAAGGCAAATAACCCATGCCATTAAAGCTAGCTTTAGTCCAAGTATTTCGATTGTCCACTGGGATGGGAAGTTGATCTCTAATCTACTTGCCAAGAATGAAAAGGTAGACAGACTCCCAGTCCTTGTCTCTTCAGTTGAATCAGGTGATTCAAAACTGCTTGGTGTTCCCAAACTACCAAGTGGAACAGGGGAAGCTCAATCAGCTGCAGTGTGTATAATCTTCTTTCCGAATGGAACATAGATAAGTCAATAATCGGAAGGTTATCAGATACTACAGCATCAAATACAGGAACAAACAGGGGAGCATGCGTTCTTCTGGAACAGAAACTTGGTCGACCACTCTTCTATTTTGCCTGTAGGCATCATTGCATGGAAGTCATGTATGGAGGAGTGTTTGAAGCAGTCCATGGTTCATCTTCTGCCCCTGAGCCACTTTTGTTCAAAAGGTTCCAATCTATGTGGGACTACATTGATTTAAAAACCTTCTCTACATCACAGGATGATGAGATGAAGGAGCAAGTTGATCCTTTCAGAAATGAAATAATTGCCTTTGCCAAAGAACATCTGGCCACTGGAAATTTTCGAGATGACTATAAAGAGTTTTTGGAACTTTCTTTGATCTTTCTTGGTGAAAAAATTGAAAGTTACACATTCAAACGTCCTGCTGGCACGCACTATGCAAGGTAGATGGCTAAAGTTATCTATGCCATCAAAATGTGGCTTTTTCGAAATCAAATCACCCTGACTCCTCGAGAGAAGAAGGACCTGAAAACCCTTACCCTTTTTGGAGTCCTAATCTACTTAAAAAGCTGGATCACTGCTCCTATTCCATCACAAGCTCCGAAGAATGATCTGGATCTTATCCAAAAGTTAAAGGACTATCATGACCAGAAAGTGGCCAAAGCAGCTCTCAAGAAATTTGAAAACCACCTATGGTACTTATCAGAAGAGCTGGTGGCCCTTGCTCTCTTCGATCAAACTGTTGCACCAGACACCAAGGGAATCATGGTCCAGTGTATGAGGGAAAAGGAGGGGTCATTAGACTTCTCAAAGAGAAGAAGACTCAAGGAATGCAAAGCAACACTGAAAATAGAAACTCTTGCCACAAAGAACTCATTAAAGCTTCTTAAGGCCCTACCGATCAATATTAGTTTTCTTGATGATGACCCCAGCACCTGGGAGGAGAATGAAAACTTCCAAGAAGCTAAAAGAATCATAGGAAACATCAAAGTAGTTAATGATCATGCTGAAAGGGCAGTAGCTCTCATTCAGACCTTCAGCGGAACTCTGACGAAAGGAGAAGATCAACTCCAGTTTCTCTTAAGTGTGGTGGATGAGCACCGAAAGAGGTTTCCTGATTCTAACAAGTCCACAATCTTAGCTGGGCAACAATGAGTGGCCTGGTCAGCCATGATACCCCCGCCAACAAGCGGATAATACCCATATATATGGGGGGGACCCAGAAGCCATGAATGTGGACTTCTGGGGGTAGTTGAGCCACCTCTAAATATTAACCGATTGAACCCAAATTTTGCTCAGAGAAGTGTTTTGGGAAAAGGAACCTAATGAAACCCTGGGAGGAAGAATTTAAAATACTTCCATTTTGTAGACCACCCTATAATATATATATATATATATATATATATATATATATATTATTATGTGTGTGTGTGTGTGTGTGTGTGTGTGTGTGTGTGTGTGTGGTCCATCGTCTCATCTATTTAGGGTTTATATATTATAGTCCTGCTATTTTAAATTATTAAGTCTTTAATAACTTAAACTTTATAAAAGTCGACTTCCTATGCTTTGTGTGTGCTAATTTCTCTAAAAATTCCCATTGAACAGAATATCCTCAGGTTATGAAACTTATGATGTCTTGCTGAATGCTGAGTAAAGTAGCCTATATCAAATCAATTATTAATACAATCACTGATCACTCATAAAATAAATTATTATTACAGTCACTGAGAACTGAAATATTAATACAATCACTGATCACTCATAAAATAAATTATTATCATCATCTGAGAACTGAAATATCCGGATAGGTGCAGAAATGAGGTTTTATAGTTTTATAAAATTAAAACTAAAAGTTGTCAGAATTGAGTTTGGTGTACTTGCCACCTCTGGCCAGAGGCCGGAGTTTAGTGAGACCTCCGGCCGGAGCAGGAGGTTTTCTAAAATGGCCGGAACTCCTGCTCGGCCGGAGCCGGAGCTCCCGTGCATCACTAAAAAAATGTCTATGAATGGGGAGACGCTTTCTGTATAGAAAATTTAGTAGTATGTATACTTATACGAGTATTATGAAAAAGCAATTGCTATTTGTCACTTTTTTTTAATAAGACGTTTGAACGATTATGCACTAGGCAACAAATTTCAACTTTTTTTTTGTTACAGACACGTGAACTACTGATTCCTACTAAAGCGCTGATGCTGATTTCAGATCTGATATCAAAATTTCTCTATCACGTCCAGATGTTGTGTAACCGAAAACCCCTATTTTTCATTTTTTTTCTCACCCGCTTCTATTACGAAAGCTGTCTAAGCTACTTTTCCGTGCCACGTTTTATGTTAAGCATACTTAAATAATTAGTGAACAGGGATGTCTTTCCTCCTTTATTCTGGCTTAAGACAGACAGCGGAATTCCGCTGGCGGAGTTACCACCCCTGCGCCCAACCATCCACCCAAAGCGCGTTAGTATTTTGTTGTTACTACTGAAAGGCAAATTCCTGTTCTTAAGTGAAACTTTGGTGTGTCCTCTTCCTTTGTCGCTTGTAGGATGACGAGCTCTCCTTCTGCAGGAACCAACAATAATCTCCCATCATATTTGGGTTGAAATTACCTTGGTATCTGTTTTCCATAACTGAGATCTGTTGGTGGAAGCGCTCACCATGCTCGTCACTTACAGCCCCAAGGTTGGCCGGGAAGAAGTCAAGATGAGAATGTAAAAAATGAATTTTCAAAGACATTCTGCATCCCATTATTTCATAAGATTTAAGCATGTTTTCTACGAGTTTACGGTGGTTTTCAGCTTTGTGGTTTCCAAGAAAATTTTTGACAACTTCAACGAAAGATGTCCATGCTCCTAGTTCATTCTCATTTAGGTTAGATGGAAACGATGAGTCGTGGATGACACTGCGGATCTGTGGTCCAGTGAAAACTCCAGCTTCTAGCTTAGCATCTGTCAATATTCCTTTGAATTTATCCTTTAAATATTGGAAACCACTACCTTGATGATCCATACCCTTCACGAATTTTTCATAAGGCCAAGTTTAATGTGAAGTGGTGGAAGATGTACTTTCTGAGGGTCAATAAGTGCTGGGTGTTTCACATTGTATTTACCAACATGATGTTCAGTTCTAGATGGCCAATCATGTTTTTTGTAGTGGTTCTTGTCATCTCTGCTGTTCCATAGACACAAAAAGCACATATGCTTTGTGTAGCCCAACTGTAACCCAAGAAGTAATGATACAACTTTAAGGTCGCCACAAATATTCCATGTGTGGTCCTTATATTTGATGAGTCTTAGCAGCAGTTTCATCGATCCATAAGTCTCATTAAGGCCAGTGGCATGTGCTACAGGTATTGAAGGTTTTTCATTGCCGTTGTGCAGTAATACAGCTTTAAGGCTAGCTTTACTAGAGTCAATGAACAGTCTCCATTCTTTTGGATCATAGCGACAGCCAATCCCTTACATCAGACCACTGATATCGTGGCAGAAACAAACGTTTTCTTCCTGTAAGTAAAATGATGAAAACTGCAAATGGCGATGGCGGAAATGGGAAACTTTGGTGTTTGGTTGGAGAAGATTAAATTCTTGAAGTCTTGAACCAAGCAACTCTGCCTTTTCTTTTGGTAATTCCAAATCGCGCACTAAGTCATTTAACTCCGCTTGACTTAACAAATGTGGGGAAATATTTGCATCTGGAACATATATGCCATCTTTCCCTGTTTCTATATCACTAGCAGAATCTTCAGATGAACTGCTGTCTGTTATCGTTGCTGGTGGAACTGGTGGTGGATTTGTTTCATCATGTGGTACTGGTTTCATTGCTGATTCGCAGTTTGGGTACGTGATCTTTGATTTGTTTTTCTTTGTGAAACCAGCAATCTTTGTCAAACAAAAATAACAATCATTGAAGTGATTTTTCGGCTCACGCCAAACCATGGGGACTGAGAACGGCATAGCTTTTCTTTTACCATTCATCCAAGCTATTAACATTGCATTGCACTGTGCACAGCAAATATGTGGTGCCCAGTCCCTCTGTTGGTCTCCTAACTTACAGTCAAAATAACACTTGTAGGCAAGTTTAATCTTTGTTATGTTATGTTTCTACGTTGTGGCTTAGGTGTATATTGTCCACAGACAAAGCAGAAGTTGTCTGGGTGATTTACACAAGCACGTCTATTTGATGCCATTTTGAATTACCATACAATATCTGAAAAAACGTAGAAAGTAATTATTACGATGTGCAAAATAAAAAGAAATACACACCGTAGTACAAAACAAATGCTATAAAAACACACAAGTCACCACAACCTGTCACTTGCTCATCAGCAGAGAGCTTCAACAACCGTTCTGCTTGACTGTCACGTAGCGACTGACCGTTGGGCCGTTGCCCGTTACTATGCTCTTGACTCAGTGTTGCCAACTCGGGATAAATTTTATTTATCAAAATTGTTCGAATTTGTATATAGTTGGCAAAAAAAATTGCTTTAACCTTGAAAAGCAAGTTTCATATTACTGGCATTAAGCCGATTAAAACCAAAATCTGGACGTGGTAGAAAATTTTACTAAAAGTGATTTGCATTTTACACAAAATCTAGACGTGATAGAAAAAATCTAATTATAGATTTGAAATCAGCATACCGAAATTAGCTAGGAGCACCTATTTGGTCTTCTGTAACAAAATCTTTGTTGCCTAGTGTTATCTAAACGCCTTTACGGTCAAACCTTCTACATTTCAATAAATAACTTTTGCACAAAACATGAAGAAATATCAGCACTGACATTTGAATTTCATCTTCGTACATCATCTGCTCATCAACAGATTCATTCAAGTAATCTTTCCAACTGTCACTTACGTATCCGTCTTGCATTCATTTAGTTCTAATTTTATCCGTCATATTGTCAATCATTTCGCGAGAATGACCTTTACGCTTTTTCACACCTTTCCTGAATGCCCTCTTCATCAATGAGAATTAGGGACAGAAAGGAAAGAAAACAAAAGAATAAAGCCGACTGGAAGGGAAATTCGGAGTTCAAAGAGATCGTAAGTGATCGTCATCTCTCGCATTCATACTCCTCCAAAGGATTCAGTAATGAAATGGGCAAAAACTTCTCAGCCATTTCGTCCAACCAATTCTTCTATATGCAGTATGTTATGCTTTTCTCAGCTCTTTTAAAAGTTTAGTTAATACCTAAGCTGTTATTACTGCTTTCCTCAATGGTGTTCCAAAGGGCCATAATAAGAGATCATCATTTATCACATATCTTGCCGGTAAATTGATCGTTGGTCATGGTTCATTTACTGATATTTATTCTTTAAATAAATGATTCATTATTTTATTATAATGACTGATGAAAAATGAAAGAAATACTGTACTTTTAACAGTTATTTTATTGTACTTTTGTGAACTTCAAAAGGTGGCGACTTGAAGTGTCTTGAGATAATTAAAGATCAGAATTTACGAAAGAACGAGAAAGGTATTGTGTTCTACAGGGTGGCCATAAAGCCTGGAATCAAGCGGGAATATATAATGCATAATTTCAGGTTATGACTTTTAAATGGACTAAAATTTGTATTAAATTTCACTTTTAACATTATATATATATATATATATATATATATATATATATATATATATATATATATATATATATATATATATATATATACAGGATCTTAAATTATTCCCTGGTGTAGTATAACGTCATTTAAACTGAGATGTCGGCGTACAAAATAAGACAAAGAGCAATTAAATCTCAGAATTCTTGAAGTGGTTACATAATTGACTGCTACCTTATCAAATTATTAAACTTATCAAATGGAATTCGTTTTATCACAACATATCCAACAGAATTCTTGAAACGATGGATAATATTCAGAGCAAATGAAGTATTATTTTGAGGTATCAGTTCATACTGAAAAACGTAATTAAACTTTCAGACTGTTTTACTTTCAGCCAGTGGTGTCGGACCGTCGATATAAACCCCGTTCTCTTGACATTCACTAAAGAAAAATGGAACATTCCTATCTTGCTGGAGAAAGATTTACTTTTCAAGTTCTACCTGTGCTCTTGCCTGCCATTTATCGTGTGCATAACCCTCCTTCAAGCAGTTCTAATGCCGGGGTAAGTGAAGAACCTGAAAAGGGGCTAATTAACGTCCCCGGAAAAAAGTTATTTCATCCTCCTTTTAATTATATCCCTTTCGACTTCAAAATAGGTAAAACAGAATTAATTAAGTGTTATTATTATCATTATTACTATTCTTGCTATAACTTTTACTTATAAATTCTTTATTAAATATACTTTAAAATACTTCCAAAGAAAGTTCAAAGTGAAACAGGAAACGTTTATTTTTCTTTCTTCGCCTATAAAGCTTTACTTCTAAGAGTTCTAAGAACTGATATAATATGGCCAAGCAAAGAATTATCGTTTTAGCTTATATATATATATATAATACACACAGACCGTGCATGGAACAAGGAACTCTTCTGGGATAATTAAATCCACTATAGTCCGAATAAGTAATGGTAAATGACAAATACCATAGTTTTTCTTTTTCATGATGCTAGCTTTGGGCTTTTGTCCCAAAGCTGGATCCTGTCTGCTTTGCAGATAGCTGGTGAGGGAAGCTATATTTTTGGGACCTCTTTGCGAGTGACCCGTTGCCCACGTCGGGCTAGCATCATGAAAAAGTAAAACTATGGTATTTGTCATTTACCATTACTTATTCGGACTATAGTGGATTTAATTATCCCAGAAGAGTTCCTTGTTCCATGCACGGTCTGTGTGTATCATAAAACACCTCAGGGGCCATTTCTAGCTGATAAAGTGATAATATAATGGCTTCTCAATTAATTGGTGTTTCGGAGAGGCAACGTGTGATAGATCGCATACGAGCAATAACATTTCGGGAAGCTCGTGATGCTGGAGCCACCTTTATAACACGTTCATGGGTTGCCAAAAAGTTGCGAAGAAGTGAGGACTTCGTCAAAAGAAATTGGAATAAAACTTTGGATGAATGTGAAATGGATACAACCAAATCTGGGCGCCCAAATTTGCCACTCTCTCAGGAAACAAAGGACATCATTGAAAGCGGTACGCGTAAGCGGAAAAACAGCTGTGCTAAACTTTCTAGAGAGATCGAAGTGTTGAGAGGAAAGATCGTTACTGGTGAGATCATTCGACTGTACCGTCATAGGCAAGGTTTAAAGCCTTGGCATGAACTTCCAAAGCCAAGAAAAACTCAACTTAACATCGATGACAGAATGTGGTTTGCCCATTATCTTGAAGATTGGGATGTGGATGATTTCGTGCATTTAGCTGTCTCCGATGAATTTTTTGTTTACTTAACACGTCGGCCTAACTACTAAAATGATCGAGTGTGGGCCACAACACCAGATGAAATCGATGACAATGAACATTATCGCGAATTATTAAAAAGTCCAGACTGTGTTGGTGTGTTTGTTTTGTTCACTGCAAAGAAGCTCATGTGGGTGCTGAAGCCAAATGGTCAGAGTTGGGATGGACAGTATTTTCGTGATATTATTCTATCCCAGCATGGCATTCCTTTTCTAAGAAACCCAAACAATGTTATGGATGTCGATCAGGTCACACTTCTGCACGATTAGGCCCCCTGCTTTAAGGTATTAGCCACTCAACAGTTGTTGCGGAACCATGAGATCGATTTCTTTGGCAATGAAGAATGGCCAGGAAATTCTCCTGACCTGAACGTCTGTGAACACATTGAATCAGTTATAAAGGACAACGTTGAATGTCTCTTGTTTCAAGAACCTGCAGCAAATCGATTTTCGAAGGATACAATGACGCAACACATTGAAACTGTTTTAGCAAATTTGCGTAACGATCAAGATCTATTCACGTCACTTTTGGCAAGCTACCCAAAGCGAATTCAGGCTGTCTTGGAAGCCAATGGCGGGAACATCAAGTTTTAATTGTTTCTCATTAAATCCAGGATTAAATTCTCTTTTGTAAGGTATGTTTAGTTTTACTGTACCTCTAATGGTTTAGGCCATGGGCGGGGGGGGGCTAAGGTTTATTGGAGCCCCGTACACCAATTTCTGTGGTATCGCACATACAACATACAGTTCACTCATTATGCGATTACCCGTTCCGTATTTTGTTGTTGCAACTGCATGGTCGTTTGATCGAGAGTTTCCTTCGGTGTATCTGCCGATGAATTAATTTCACTGAAACGAGTATTGCTTGGTCCTTCTCTCGCTTCCTAAATCTTTCTTCGTCATCAGCGGAAAAAGGGTTTCGCTTTTCTCTCCAGTTTCGTCGATAGGAAAATAATTTCATCAGTAAAGTGATTTTGCTCATGATTCATTTATTTCGCGCACACACACACACACACACACACACACACACACACACACACACAAGTACAAAAATATCCGGCTTCCGCATTAAAGCCCCGACTCCTAACTTTGTTTGGCATTAATTATACCGTATGTATTATATATGGTGGAAACTAGCATGAGTACCTAACCTAATCCATCCTAAGCTATAATCATACATATTTATTCGCATGGAATTTTCAAAATACTTTAAAAATCTTAAAATAACTCCGAAGTTTATATTTATCACGGGATAAAAAAAGATATCGCTGCGAGCGCGTTCGTGTGTATTCGGATGCAAGTCACGAAGCAGTAAAAAAAACGTCCACGTCCACCTCCACCACCACATACACGGCTTCGTGCATCATTCTTTGTTTCCGTTTATGTGCAGAAGTGTGATGTGCATAACCCAATAGCAAATGTTTTTGACAGTTTCGCTGCAACTCGTGTACATTTCTACAGTTCTAATTCCTTATTAGATTGTTTTGACAATTTATGGAACTAACTAACTAACTAACAAACACACACATATATATATATATATATATTAATTGGGGTTGTTTAACCTCCTTCGCAACATCTAAGGTCATATGACGGAGGGGACCTACAGCTTTACGTGGGATCCGAACCACGGGTCGCTACATAATCTGGGCGCAGAGGACGGTCTCCCATCCAACTACTACCCAGATCCAATGTCGCTTAACTTCGCTGATCTCCGGGAAGCGGTGTTACGACATCGGCCACGACGTAGCCCATATATATATATATGTGTGTGTGTGTGTGTGTGTGTGTGTGTGTAATAATGTCATAAAAACAAACAAAACTGACTTTAATGAAATATTCCTGCCTGTAAATCAGACTTGCATAAAATCTGTTCAGAATAATCTGAACGTGAATATGACAAAACGTTTAAATTAATACTGTTCATTTTTTCTTCAATAGAACCGATTAATGTAGTGCGTGTTAGGATGACTTAAATTTTGATTGTGGTTGAAGTTTGGCCGAGTTATAGATTAAATCAGTGCAAATTTGCTTTACTGCGAGTAATTCCTAAAACTTTTAATTTAGTTCACGAAATAAAGTAATTAAATTTTAAAGCCTCTTTCTCGACAATGGTTTAAATCATACATTGATCTCTGAATTTTATTTAATGTTGACGATGCTTTTGATCTTTTGATGAAGGAACGAGAGGATGCCGAAACGTACTCTAGCATGCTGTTATTTTTACTATGATATTCACAGTTCCATTACGAGTTCGTAGATAAGTATGATACGAAAGATTGTAATTTTTGTTTTGTTTTTTAAATTTTGAGTAGTTCATACTGAAGACGTGGGAACCTTCCTTTTTTGTGTGTCTACAAATAAAATTTTAAAGGTAGTTTTTTTTTTTTATATATGATGCAAACCCACAAGAAAAAAGAAAAATTGTTCCAAGGCCTTTCGTGTATTCAGCAATACTTCTCCCTTCATTCCCTGACGAGGTGTATTGCTGAATACACGAAAGAACTTGGAATAATTTTTAATTTTTCCTTGTGGGTTTGCATCATTTATTCATTTCACGTGTTTAAGTGTGAAATTCATCCCATATATATAAATGGGCGGCCCAAAAGTCAGGACACATGGAAGAAATAATCTGTTTTACGCATTATGCTACTTTATTCATAATGCTCAAACTGAAACTCATTAACTTTGAACGATTTAAAGAATTGAGAAATGTATCGATCACTTTTCTGACAGTTGAGAAACCAATGTTTTTTCTCCCTTGGCTTTGCTAATTAAATTTATCTTTGGTACGTGCTTCCTTCTCTTGCGTACTCATATGAAGACCAACTTCACTCGCTCATCTTTCGTTAATTTCCCATCCATGTCTTACCTCGAACTGAGAAAACAAACAGCGTTAATATAAATTAATTTCCCCTATGTGTCCTGACTTTATATACAGGGTGTTTATAAAGTCCATATCTATTTCAGTGAAACCGTAGCAAAAAGGGTAAAATTCAATAACAATATAATAGAAGGCATACATTTAATGAATACTTAAGCATATAATTCTACATGAGCACTATCAGTATCTCTACAGAGTTCTAACCTGTCAGCAGCATTGCGGAACACATTTTGGAGCATGACAGGGGTTAGTTTTGTAACTGCTGTTACGATACGAGCACGTAAATGTCCCAGCTTCATTCAAATGGCATTTTAAACACCCTGGGCGGCTCGATCTCCTGACCTAACGCCCTTGGATTTCTTCGCATAGGGCTTTATCAAATCAAACGTCTATCAAACGAGGGTTACAGATCTACAAGATTTACGTGCTCGTATCGTAACAGCAGTTACAAAAATAACCCCTGTCATGCTCCAAAATGTGTTCCGCAATGCTGCTGACAGATTCGAACTCTGTAGAGATACTGATGGTGCTCATGTAGAATCATATGCTTAAGTATTCATTAAATGTATGCCTTCTATTATATTGTTATTGAATTTTACCCTTTTTTGCTACGTTTTCACTGAAATAAATAGGGACTTTATAAACACCCTGTACATATATAACCTTTAGTTTGCTTTCTCCCGAATTGTTCGTTCTGACGAAGGTCAAGCTTTTCACTCCACCTTAGACCTACAGTTTTAACGTGGAATCTGAACCACGCCCCACCACCATCCCAGCGTCTTAACCACTAGGCTAACCAGGTACCCATTTATCTGCCAACCACTTTCTTTTATTGTGTGGAAGGATGAACAGCTGGGTTTTGCTGTGCGCCGGCTCCTGTCACCGAGTCTCGATCCGGGGGCCGATGGATAACGCTAACCACTACACCACCGAGGCGCATCAATATATATATATATATAAAGGTGGTAACAGAGCAATGCCCAAAAATTATCGGCCAGTGGTTCTCACCTCACACCTTATAAAGTGTTTGAACGCATAATTAGAGCCAAAATTACCTACAACCTACAAGAAAAAGACTTATACAACCCAAATCAACATGGCTTCAGGGCGGGTAGATCATGCCTGTCACAGCTACTAGACCACCAGGAGAAAATATTAGGAACATTGTGTCGAGGACAAAACATTGATGTAATATATACTGATTTTGCTAAAGCCTTCGATAAATGTGACCATGGAATCATAGCACACAAACTTAAGGATACAGGAATTACTGGAAAGCTAGGAAGGTGGATATTTAATTTCTTGACGCAAAGAACGCAAAGAGTGGTGGTAAACGGAGTTAAATCGGAAGTCTCGGAAGTCGTGAGCTCTGTCCACAAGGGACAGTATTAGCTCCCTTGCTGTTCATAATAATGATTGCAGATATTGATGCAGATATTAAGGACAGTATTGTATCATGCTTCGCAGATGACACGAAGATATGTAAGGAAATATTGAACGAAGATGACATAAGAAAACTACAAAACGACATTGAAACATTATTCCAGTGGGCAGAAGACAACAATGTGAAGTTCAACGAAGAAAAATTCCAACTTCTAAGATATGGTAATAACAAAGAGCTACAGAAAAAAGGGTACAAAACTCCGCAAGCCAAACAGATAACACCAAATCCACAAGTCAGGGATCTTGGAGTAATAATGTCGTCGGATGCAGAATTCGGAGAGCACTATAAAATCAAAATCACAACGGCTAGAAAAATAATGGGAATCATCTGGAGGAGCTTCCGCAGCAGAAAAGCAAACATCATGCTCAAATTATGGAAGAGTCTAGTCCTACCAATAATTGATTATTGCTCAGTACTCACAAGCCCACACAGAAAAAGAGACATTGCGAGCATTGAAGCTATACAAAGGACTTTTACGTCTAAGATAGAGGAAACGGAAGGTGAAGACTACTGGTCTCGACTACAATCCCTGGCATTCTACTCTCTTGAAAGAAGGCGAGAGCGGTACACAATAATATACATATGGAACATACTTGAGGGCTCTGTCCCTAACCTCAGAAATGAAATAGAAACAAACTGGAATGAGAGAATTCCCTCCTTCACCAAGTCCCGCAAATGAGGCGGGATGCTGCAGAGGGGTCGACCGCAGGTCGATCCTGAACCGTCGTTCAAACTTAACAAAAGTAAACAAAAGTAAGTAATATATATATATATATATATATGGGATGAATTTCACAATTAAACACGTTAAATGAATGAATGCTGCAAATCCACAAGGAATCTTTTTTTTCCCTTGTGGGTTTGCAGCATATATATATATATATATATATATACGGTATATATATATATAAACGTAAAGAACGACGCTTGTATAGGAGATATTCCGCGCAAGATGAGAGAGAGAGAACGAAACAAATGAAAAAATGAGGTAACCACCCGGGAATCGAACCCGGGATCTTCCGATTGCCGGTCAGATATGATAACCATTACACCATGGGCCTCGAAAAAATGAGGTAACCACCCGGGAATCGAACCCGGGATCTTCCGATTGCCGGTCAGATATGATAACCATTACGTTAATTATACTGCGTGTTTGCAGTTAAATGTGTATATATATATATATATATATATATATATATATATATATATGAGAGAGAGAGAGAGAGAGAGAGAGAGAGGAGAGAGAGAGAGAGAGAGAGAGAGAGAGAGAGAGAGAGAGAAGAGAGAGAGAGAGGTTCGCATTTACCATGTTTGTAATTTATGCAATTTAGCAACACTTGAAAACGAAATGAACAAGTATGATTTTATCAAAAATTACCTGACTAATTGTATGAATTGGGACAATAGTAGAACATCTCTTGTCGAGCACGAAACCGATTACGGGAATCAAAATTATCTCCGACTCATGTACAGAGAGTGTAAACTCGTTCGCAGTATTAAGCAATGGAAAATATGAATGCTATCGAGAGAATAATGGGAGTAAATAATGACTAGAATGTCCCGAAAGAAAACGGTGTGAATGAGAGAGAGAGAGAGAGAGAGGAATAAAAGTAAAATCGTAGAAAATATCGTATGCAAATATTATGCAAAAGGGCATTGCAAATACAGGGCCAGGCAGTGCATCTTTGCGCATCCGACTTTATGTAACGTCCATTACAAAAGTGGAGACTAAATTTGGAAAGAATTGTAAGTTCCACCACCTTAGTATCTGCAAAACTTATGAAAGTTACGAAAGATGCAAGTACGGGCGAAGATGCCGTTACCACTACCCTCAAAACAACACGATAGTTGAGCAGTCAAAATCATCAGCAAACGGGGTAACCAATTTTTTAGACCTAACCAACACGATTCAGCTACTAAATCTCACTCAACAAACGCAAAGACAGTCGACAAATGTGGGAATCCGAGAGTCGAACAGAATAAATGCAGAAAGAAATTGCGCACGATATCGGGACAGCATGTATCGAAACATATAGAAAAGAAAGGAAAATTGTCGGAGGATCACAGGGCAACGAAACGTGCACCACCAAACGATAACGAATCGGAACTACATAAAGAGGAAAAACAAGAAATAAAAATGATCTTAGCTCATACACAGGGGCTAAAATCAAACCATTTCCTGGGCAAAATCACATACCTGAAGGGACTCCTGCAAAAAAAGCAAGAGCAGACTTTTTTACATGACTCGCGAAAATTCATCTGAAGGAGTACCAGGCGAACTGTCGGTTTTGCACAGACGAAAAAGAAATACAAATTGACAGCTATAATATACTTCGAGTCGAGAGAACAGTAAGACAAGATGGAGGATGTGCTATTTATACACATGAAAAAATATATAGCAGAAATGAGAGTAATTCAAACTACTACGTAGAATTAGCAGCAGCAAAAGTTGAAAAATTAAACATGATCTTAATTGTAATATACAGAACTCCGAACACTCCAACTACAAAATTCTCAGATACCATTAAAGAGGTCAGAAACCTGGTGAAAGCTCTAAACTCTTCAACTACCAATGTTATTCTCTGCGGTGATTTTAATTCCCATTTATGAAATACATAATGATGGGAAGAAATACATGTATAAACAAAGACAAGAGAGGCACGTGGGAAGACCAGGAGCAGGAAAAATTGCTGCTAACCCTCTCTGATGAATTTATGTTAACACAAGGAAAAACGGAAAATACAAGAAAAACAACTACCAAGAT
Source organism: Bathynomus jamesi (assembly GCA_023014485.1). Classification (NCBI taxonomy): domain Eukaryota; kingdom Metazoa; phylum Arthropoda; class Malacostraca; order Isopoda; family Cirolanidae; genus Bathynomus; species Bathynomus jamesi. The sequence goes on along the minus strand of JAJOZX010005801.1, from coordinate 97,557 downwards.
TTGGTATTTACAAACAATAGCAACCTATTTGGTAACATAGAAATATCCCCAACTATAATATCAGATCAAAACATTAGTGAAGTAACAACCAATATGAAAACAACAGGGGAGGAAAGAAAAAAGCAATAGAATGGAAAACCATCTTCAAAGAGAAGACAACGAAAGAAATACTAATAACCCTCAAGAAGAAGACTCGAGAAATTGTGGAAAAACATGTTCAACCCCCAACTTAAAAAAAACAAAAACAAAGAGGAAAGAGAAGCAGGCTTGAGAGACAAAAGAAGTTAATGTTCCGCCAAGAGAAAAAGTGTCTAAAAAATTAAAAAACTGGAAAGACAAGAACATCATAAAAATAAATGAAAAACTAGAGAGCACAGATTGCGTCATACAAGGTCTAATTGGGAACCATACAGAGAAAGACGACGACGACGCTATAGAAGCGATAAAGGTTAACTCAAAATACTTCTAAAATTTTTGCAAAAAGGAAGACGAAAAATCACGTGACTATCGGCCCTTTGAAGAATGAAAACAATGCATTAACCGATAATCTGAAATACTAAAAGCTCAGTATGAATCAACTTTCTGTATCCCCCAAAACTGATAAACTAATATGCAGTGTTGGGCGCATTACTTACAATAGAGAGTAACGTCATTACCGCTACAGTTACTTCTATGGAAAAGTAATGCGTTACAGTTATCGTTACTTTTATAATAAACTAGAAAATATACAGTAGTATTTCTCAATATACGAATATGATATATTTACATCGCAATTATAAAAGAATTTCTGAATACCGAACAAATATTTAATTAAGGTCAGATATATACATTACAATGAAACAATACCTGATTTTAGACTTATAAGCTTACTTAAATAATAAGCAATACAATTTAACAATTTTACCATTTGAAATAATATTAAGAGCGGGGATGGGAAACATAAATTTTTAAGTCCAGTTTTCGATTTCAGTTTAACTTTGCAAAAATATCGATTTCAGTTTCGATTTAAGTTTATTTTTCGATTCAAGTGTTATATTTTCAGTTCGATTCAATTTAAATTTCGATCCCAGTTTTTTTTTCAGATTTCTTTAAGAATTTCTTTGTACTATTTATATTACTTTTTGGGAGGGTACCCTATCGACAAATTCGGATTTAATTTTATATTTGTATTTGCATTCGAGTTCTGTTTTTCAAAGAGAGAATTTGCTTAATAACACTCTTTACTTTTGTATGATTAAACATATAAGCCAACTGAATCAGCACAAAACACTCATCTTTCTTTTTATAAAACAATTAAATGCACCTCTGTTTATTATATACAAAATACAAATACCTCGTAAATTTACATGTTAAAATTAGAGCGAACAATCGAAATACTGTCAATGTTTTCGGGCAACAAATTGTTTCTTTGAGGACTTAAAATCAATCTAAAACGAGAAAAAAGCCATTCCACACTAACTTGTGTCACTGGAACAGCATGCACAACTAAAGACAATTTGTACAGCTCCTCATGCTTTATCTTCATTGCGTTCCACCACGCAATTAGGCTACTGTCTGCTGAAATTCTTTCAATATTCTTAAAGTCTCGAAGAGCGGAAATGTTGCTTCTATTCGTAGCACTGGTTGAGTTTTTCTTTATTTTTGCAGCAGCTCTAAGCATGTTTTCCAACTCATCCTCTGATGTACTGGATGCCAAGCTTGCCGAAGATGTCGATTCTATTTTCGTGTGAAGTTGAGTCAAATGAGTAATCGCACTTTTCTATGGAAAAGTAATGCGTTACAGTTACCGTTACTTTTATAATAAACTGGAAAATATAGTATTTCTCAATTTAAGAATATGATATATCTACATCGCAATTATAAAAGAATTTCTGAATATCGAGCAAATATTTAATTAAGGTCAGATATATAATACATTGAACTTAGGATCCAAATATAACGATGATATCACTACTTTTTGTAGGAGCTCCTTCGCTCTAGTATTCATTGCTTCTAAAAGGTTGTGAGCCAGCATGCATTTAATTTTTGAGATACCACTTTTACACAGAAACCACAATTTGTAGAAGTCTCCTGGAGTCAAATTTTCTTCTTGCAGTCGTACTGTAGCTCTTTTAGCGGGCTCTAATACTCGCAAAATTTCTTGCAGTTTTTCCCAAGCTTGAGGAGATAATTTTAAATCGGTTCCTATGAGTTCAATAAATTCATCAATGAACGGTCGGAGTTCCACTAAACGGAAGATCATGTCATATGTTGAGCACCACCTCGTCACGACGTCTACGATAGGCATATGATACTTCTTTGTTTTTAAAATATTCATAATAACTGGAGTTCGCGGCTTCTTAGCAAGTTTCCGCGAATGAGCTATAATATTTACGACCAATCCTGCATTTAAGAGAGTCTTTTATTGAAAGCTGCGAAGTATGTACAGCACATTTAACAGAAAGAACATTTCCTAATTCTAACTCATCTAGTTCACTGATATCACTTTCATCGTTTACAATGTCATTTCCTTCACTCGAGATCAGTTCTACAGCTTTCACCATATTTCTAGCATTATCAGTAGTAATGACGAACGCTTAAGTTATATTTCAATAGCACACTTAAAACCAGTTCCTTGATGTTTCCACCCGAATGAGCATGATAGAAGTCTGTAACAGATAATGTTCGTATCTGAAGAGAATCTCCATTAATGAACTGGGCATTAATGGCTAGAACAGATCTATCCAGAGATATGCGATATCTATTTTCAGTGAAAACATTCTGTTTTGCAGTTCTTCACTTATTTGCTTCACAATGTCTGCAGCTTTCTTATCGACTAAATTTGAGATTTTCTTCCTGTCCATTGATGTCTTTCTTGTCAAGAAGATAATTTTAATTTGTGCGAAGGTACTTACTTATAAGCTGGACCCTTTAATAAGGATTCTTAGTCAAAAAATCCCTTCTGGTGTCAGGTGAACAGGATCTAACCTAGGTGTGAATTTCTTAATGGTCTCTGGCCTTCTAGAATGTTCCTTACCTTTCCTGGATTGCTTCCTTACTCACTTTTGTTCATTCGTTTTTCTGTCTCCACCCGAAGAGGATGCCAGTGGGCATCGAAACTGTTGTGGAGATAAACTCCGTCAATAAGTGTGGGTTTTATTGTCACAACATTCCATAGGATAAACATTTGAGTTGAAGTTTGGTCATTCCCACGGATTATCTCACTCACTTATGTAGATATAGATAGTATACCTATTATCGAACTGAAAAATTTAATGGTCAGAAAAAAATGAAGGCGTCCTTACCAAGTGATTAAACTTAGGTCAACGAAAGGAGCACAGTCATTATTGAAAAGTATTTTGATATGGGATTGTCTCTAGGACTTTTAGTTGTGTTATTTTCTACATCGATTAAAAGATAAATGAATATTTTAAATCCATACAAATGTTAAGTCTCAAAAAAAGGAAAATAATTCACGTTATTTATATTTTTTTGCAATCGAAATGCTCCTCAAAACAAACGCAAAACTTATTTTTAATCTATTCGAATTCAGATTTCAGTTTTTGATTGTTTTCCAATTTCAGTTCGAATTTCGATTTTAGTTGTCAGAATTTTTTTCAGTTCGAGTTTTTTTTATTTCAGTTCAAAAAATAATATCGGTTTTATCAGTTTATCGATTCCAGTTCGATTCAGTTTCCCATCCCTGATTAATAGCGATCAATAGATCTTAAGTAAAAAACTAAAAATGTAAAATAAAATTGCTCTTTGCACTTAGTATTACAAAAAACAAAAATTATTGAAGAGAATACTCTAAAATAAATCGTGAATAAAAAATTAAAAAATGCCTAAAGGATTAATGGATTATTCATATAAGTAATTTTTCAAAAATGTCCCTTTTAAGGACAGTCTGTCTACATGTTGAATCATTCAGTGTCACGAGTGTTGCGTTCAAACATGTTTGCACACGTTTAGTGTGAAGCCATTTTCATTCATATACTTTTCCAAGTTGAGCATATAAGAAAGTAACGAGTAACGAATAATGACTGAAAATGGAATGAAAAGTAACGGCGTTACCGTTACAAAATAAGCAACGGCGTTACTCCCAACACTGTTAACATGTGATAGAATTGCTTTCTTTGAAGAAGAATACCAAGGGGAAAGTATAACGGACTTTGACTTCACAACAGATGATATCACACGAGTTATAGGGAAATTAAAAGCACACGCAACAGCAGGCCCGGGCAAATGGAATGCTACACTGATTAAAAACTGCAAGAATGAAATCGCTAAACCCCTATATCAGATATGAAGACGATCACTAGACACAAGAGAAATACCGTGCATCCTCAAGAAAGCGAACATAGTTCCAGTTTATAAAGGAAGGGGTCAATCTGAGGCAAAAATTACTGGTGTCGCTGACATCTCTTCTCACAAAATATTTGAAAAAAATGGTTAAAGAAATATTTATGACTTTTTGAAGGTATACTGTATACTGTATGTACTGTATAAACAAAGACAAGAGAGAGACTCGGGAAGACCAAGAAATTGTGTCTGTCACAATTGATACACTATAACATCATTGATGTAATCGAAAACAATGAAAACTATGATGTGATACACATAGACTTTGTCAAGGCGTTCGACAAGTGTGACTATGGAATCAGCACAAACTGAAATATATGGAAAAAACAGGAACAGTAGGAAAATGGATGCATAATTTTCGTAGGGAACGGCATCAAATCGTTACAGTCCAAGGAATATCTTTAGAGTCAAAGGGCCGTAGCTCAGTATTAAAGGAGCAATATTAGCTCCATTACTATTCATAATCATGATAACTGATATAGATGACAAGGTTACCAACATTCTTTCCTGGTGACATAAACAGAATCTTCATTTGGTTTAAAGGCAATAATATGAAATTTAACACCGAGATATTTGAATTGTCAAAATACGGAAGAAGGGAGGAACTAAAATCAATGGAATACTTTGCCCCAGATCCAGAGAAATTCTAAAGCAAAAAATTTACGAGTTATATGACAAACGACGCGAAATTTGAAACACAAAATACGATAACAGTAAACAAAGCAAAAAGAATAACTGGACAGATATTGAGAACCTTTAAAAGAAGTGACAGAAATATAATGATTCCCTTCTGTTGAAAACACTGATCATACCCAAGAGATGGAGTACTGCTTAGTTTTAACATACCCATGATACCCTCAAAGAAAAGAAGACATTAGTGAAATAGAAGGGATTTCAGAGAAACTTTACAGCCAAGATCAATGGATGCAAAGAACTAAATTACTGGGGAAGGCTACATAAATTAAATTTATATTCACTGGAAAAAAGAGATCGGTACACCATTAATTACACTTGGAAAATAATGGAGGCACTGGTCCCAAATCTTACTTTTAACCCTATAACTACCAAACAACAGTGAAAAGTAGGAAAGGAAGAAAGCGTCGTGTTTTCAAACTAAAGGCTAGATAGAGGAACATCCTCAACCCTGAAGGAAAATAGCTTTGTTGGCAGAGGGCCAAGACTGTTCAACCAGCTGCCCAAGGAACTACAGAACACGACTTGTGTAGTGCTAGAAATCTTCAGAAGAAGACTAAACGCCTGGCTCTTGACAATACCAGATGAGCCGGGAGTACCTAGTCATGTGAAGTGGAGAACCAAGAAATCAGTTGTCTAATTCACGAGGTCAACTCGAGAGGAGGGGCAATAAGTGAAATGAGGAATCATCGCACGGAAATGAGGAACCATCGCATGGAGCACTTTTTGTAGCGCTTTTCAGTATATATATATATATATATATATATATATATATATACAACTGGAGCTTTGTATTTTTAATTAATAATAAGAAAAGATATTTCTAATATAGTGTACATCAAAATACAAATTACATTTTGCTTTTAGTTTTAAATGATACAGTTTCCTCCCGACTTCTCTGGAAATACAGTATATAGCTCGCTATACAGGCGCCATTGGAATACATATGGGATCTTACAGTATATCTTTGTCGTTACCGAATGAAACTAAACGAAAAGTATTTCTAATCAAAGTAACTATTCTTCCCGAAACTTCTTCCTGATAACGCTTCGGAATGCATTCTCTGCAAATTTATAATAAATTACTGTTTTCACAACAGTAATTTAAGTGTAAAATTCTTAATCAACGTTTCACTGAAAGATTTTAAGATTAGAAAGGAAAATTTGTCGCTTTTTCAGCTCAAAGTTTATAAGAATGGATTAAAGAATATATGTTTACAATACATGTTCATTCATTTCAGACGAACTACATTAAAAAAAAAATACCTTTTTTTTTTATTAACTTTTAAACGTTGAATAAATTCTCATTTTCCGAAGGATGGTCAATAAATTCCAATTTAAAAATATATTATTTATTCAGTTAATATTAAACAAGATACGACGATTATTAACTTGTTATTTTTGAACATTTTTATTCGTATCATAAAGCGTCAAAATTTTTGATAATTCAATTTAATTGGCGGAAAGCGAATATACGAGGTTCAGTCGGTAAATTCGTGGAATATTTGTCCTTTTATAAATTTTTCTCTTATAGGAAATTAAAATATATATCCAGCTATCTGTACCCAGAACTAAACTTTCTATGCCCTCGATTACCCCAGCTTTTATTAGTTTATAATTTTATATTACAAAGTGAATAAATAGTATCTGGGTGTATTATAAATAAACACACGAGAGATCCTTCGAAGAGAACAGGATCTGCAGATTTTGACTCGCTCGCGAAGAAATGAATTCCTCTTTAGCTGGGGAATCTCTTTTGCTTCAAAATCTAAGGCAAACAATTTATTTCTCCTTTAACCTCCGTAAACGGCCTTCTGTTACCTCACCAAAAAAAGACAAATTACCCCAATGGGGTAATATACCCCGGGCTTGGAAACCCCTAGTTTATAGTCATAAATAATCGATATTCATTCGTATATATAAAAATGTAAATTCTTTTAAATTTGCATTAGTTATTGTAAATTCTGTTTTTAAACTCTTAAGAAATGATGTATAGTGTGTACGTAATGAATTCTTTGTACAGAGTGGTCCAAAAGTCCCTATCTATTTTGCTGAAATAATAGTATTTTAGGATAAAAATGTAGTAACATAATTAGATGTATATTTATTTATGAAGCTTAGGTCTAAGATTCGACGTGAGCACCATCAGTGTCTCTGCAAATCTCAAATCTGTCCACTGCATTGCGGAACACATTCTCAAGTATCTCTGGGGTTAATTTAGCGACTGCCGCGACAATGCGGGTTCCTAGATCTGCAGGTCTGTAACTCTTGTTTTGTAAACCTCAGACTTTATAAAGCCCCACACAAAAGTCTAGTGGTGTTAAATCCGGAGATCGTGCTGCCCAGGGCCTGTTTCTACAACGTCCAATCCAGCGATATGGTAAGAGCTCATCAAGGTACGCCCTGTTAAGAATGCCATCTGAAGTTCTGAACGAAGCTGGGGTTCAAGGAACTGCTGAAGCATGTCAAGGTAAATTGGCCCTGTTACCGTAGTTTCTGCAAAGAAAAAAGGTCCGTAAATATTCGATCTCGTCATACCCAACCAGATATTAACTTCAAGAGAATCTCTCTCCCATTCATAGAACTCGGTTGGTTTTTCACTAGTCCAGATATGGCAATTATGTCGATTAACCTTTCCGCATGTGTGGAATGCGGCCTCATCGCTGAAGAGAATGTGGTTTAATAAATTTTCGGTATGAATTTTTTCAATCAATTCTGTGAACATGGCGGCTCGTCTTGGATAATCCTGTTCGTGTAACTCATGTAAGCACTTGAATATGGTAACTTTTCATTTTTAATGTTGATTTTAAAATCCTTAGAACAGTCGTTTTGGTATGCTCAGTCTACGTGATGCTGTGCGAGTTGACATTCTAGGATTTGTTTCAAAGGCATCTCTTACTAATTCGTAATTTTCTTGAAAGGTACCTGGATGTTCAGATCTTGCTTCATCATGAACAAATCCTGTTCTTTTAAATTTATTTACCAGTTCGCGAATTGCTTTGTCTGTAGGTCTTGGTTTGTGAAATCTTTTCTCGAATTTCTTAGCACTTCTTTCCTCGGATATGTAGTGTTACTACCATCACACGTTCTTGTACATCCATCATCATCTATGGCCTGTAGAAAATAAAATAGAAACAATAATTTCAGCGAAATAGATGGCGACTTTTGGACCACCCTCTATGATACATAAGAGATTTTGAGATTGAGATAAATTTTGAGATTAAGAGAAAAATTTTGATCAATTTAAAAAACCTAAAAGCCCTGATAAAGCTTAATGACGACCAATATTCTTTCTTTGTGCTTCCAACACCAATTTAACACGCTTTTGAAAGGAACGCAGGGTTTCGACCAAACAACTCTCTGTCAATATCGATGCTTTACAAAGGCTCTTTGAGCAGTCCGATTAACATTTCTCTTGAATTTCGGTTTTGGCTTCTTCAAATATTGTTGTTTGAGAGTTACACCAAAATTTTTGTACGGATTTAAATTGGGTGAATATCCAGGTCATCGTCTGAGTTTAACTTATCAAAAGTTGCTACACTGATGTCATGTATCAAAATTACAGAAAAAAAAATCCTCCTCAAACGGGAAAGAATTTTGTTACACCATTTATTACGTATTAACCCCCTTGCACTCGAGCCAGTGACAGAATCTGCATTTAATTCAAATCTGTCTCGTACATCAGTGGGATCCCATAAATGAAATATCACGCAATGATCACCCACGTTTCGCATAAAGCAGATATGAATTAAATATCACTGGATCGAGTGCTGGAAGGTTAATACGTAAAACACTTCTATACGTGAAAACGTTAAACATTTCTCCAGGCGATGAAATACTCACCAGGTTGTAGTACTTTTTCCTGTCATAGCTCAGTAGCAGCGCCAGCAACTTCTAATCAAGAAGTCCCAGGTTCGAATCCTGATATGTAGGCCTCTCTCTCTATCTATCATATATATATATATATATATATATATATATATATATATATATATATATATATATATATATATATCGTACAGTGCAATTGCACATCGAAAAATTTAGAAAAGGGAAAGTTTTGCTTCGTTAACGAACTTTGGAATTGGTGGTTTTATGGTCTTTAAGTCTAGAAACAAGTGAGAGACTGTGAAAGAATTATTGGAAACTGAATAGAACGAACAAATTCTATTCTGTTGAAACTTTAGGGACATGTCTCATACACTCAAAATACTCTAGAGTTAATTTAAACAAACAATTTGTTGGGGTTTAGACGAACAAAGTACTGTATTAAAAATGAACTAAATACAGTAATTGATATTATTTCGAAACAAATTTGATTTAAACACGCAAAAATAATAATTTTTATTGGCAGGTTATATATTATTATCAAGAGATTATATACAGGGTGGCCACAAAGTCCCTTTGCATGGTAAAAAAAAAGGCAACATACATATATGCTGTAGTTTCACTGCAAAGGGACTTCGTGTCCACTCTGTACTTGGAATTTACCTTAACTTTATATGGAAAATTTTGAAATGACTACTACCAAGTAAATGTAAATAAATATTCAATCTAATCTAAATTTATTTTGAAATGATATTATTTATTAGTCAGTCTTAAAAATGGGTCTAATAATTTTGAACGCAGTATTTGTATTCGTCTAAACCCCCCAAAATTGTTTGTTTAAATTAAATAAAGAATTTTGGAAGTGTAATAATATAAATAGGAAACCAAATCTCGTACAAAAACAAATTATTTTAAAATAAAATTACTCACTTTATTCAATATCTTTCTTTTTTTTTTCTTTGATTCAGAGTTTCTTGGGGTCTTTGTTTCGGTCTTTTGGGTTTTTTCTTCCTATTCCTGGTTTTGACTCCAATTTGTTACGCCTCCGTCAACATTTTTCGTGACTCCGATGAAGAAAACGAAGAAGAAGAAGAGGAAGAAGGGGTAGAAGGAGAAGGAGGAGAAGAAGAAATAGGAGAACAACAAAATGTCGAAGAGAACAAGAGAAAAGGACCGAAATTTAAAAAGCGAATGTACTTCGCGGCGCAGTGCTTGACGGACAGTTTTGGCGTGAGACTCGCTCTTTTCCTTCTTTCTGTGATGTCACTCTCGGCCGCCGCTTTCTCTAATATGGTAAGAATGATGTAGAAATGGAATAAATGCCGATTTCACGTTAGATTTTAAATCAGAGGTTTAATTGAGAGGAGTAGTATAGCCGCAAAAGGTTAGAGTGCAGGAATGTTGCAAGAGATAATTATCAAATGTTGCAAAGGGGAGTTGGGGTTGCAAAATGGGGGGGTATGCAACAACTCAATGTTGCAAATGGGTATGCAACAACTCAATGTTGCAAAGGGGGTGGGGGTGCTGCAGGTGCAACAAGGGGTCATGAAACTTGGAGGCGGCGTTATCCCCCAAGAGAAAGACAGGAGAAGGAGAGAAAGGAAGAGAGGTGTTCACCTGGCAGGAGCCAAGTGCATAATAAGACTTCAGCCGAGTGGCCGTTGTCTTATAGACTCCTAATCAGCCAGTTGGCTTAGAAGGCGTAAATGGCTTGTTCAGGTTGAGTTGCCAGATACCACTTTTTATTTTAATTGTTCAGGTATACATTATTAGGGCGAGTTGCCAGATACCATTTTAATTGTTCAGGTATACATTATTAAGTTGCCAGATTGTACCATTTATTTAATTAATTCTTAAAAGTTGGCTTAGAATTCCGCTAGTAGGTTTAGAAGGCGTAACCAGCCATTTGATAATTGTTTACAACCAAAAGAATTAAATAAAACAACATTACATCATTCTGTTTATTATAAATATATAGAAAATAAATATACATTTGAATGATCAATTAAAAATAATAATAGTTTAAGAAATATGAACGAGGAATATGCATATAATCAAAAAATATATCCGTCAATATAACAGTACAGGAGAAATATATATATATATATATATATATATATATATATATATATATATATACACACACACACACACACATTATGGAGATATATAGAAAATAAATATACATTGGAATGATCAAAAAAAAAATAAGAAATAATATAACCATCAACATAGCAGAAATATATACACACAACTAAATAAATAAATACATACACTTTATCTTCTACCGCGCAACATAAGAAATCGTATAATCATCAATATAGCAGAAATATATATATATACACACACACATATGTTAAATATATAAATACATTTCACTTTTTTTCAAAATACTAAACTCGCACTTAATCGAGTCTACAATTACATCATTATTGCTCTGCATTACGCAGTATACGCGGTTTAATAATATTTCACCGCTTAAAGTATAGGGAAACCTGTACTCGATATGAAGGGCCTTCATATCGTTCAGTACTATTTTTGTTCCCACTTTACAACCGGTTGGTAAGTTATCTTTAAATACGTCTAGAATACAATCAAAAGCACGCACAAAGAGTTCATCGTTAGCTACATTATTAAACACAAGTTTATAAACACGCCTTTCCAATCGAGGGTTTATTTCTACCGACGCGAGCTTTTCAATCGTGAACTCATCTTCACTCAACATAGCGGCAATTGAAATAATCTTCTAAGTCGTTACGACAACTGCTCGTTATATAAAGAAATAGTTCTTCAGGGTGAACGGTGTAGGTGAGCTCAGCCTTGTACCGATCAATTGCTTTGTACCAAAGTTCATGATATTTCAAAGAGTCTAAACTTTTTAAATAAACGTCCAGCTCTAGACCATTCTCACCTTGTTCAGCCCTACACTCGGTAAACCCATCGAGCAGAGCGGTGTATGCGTATTCAAGTACTGTATCAAAATAAAGCATATCCGTAACACGCGCGTCTAATATAGGTTTCAGCTTGCGGAATCCGACGATTTCAAACATTCTGTCGAGGATGAAACGGTTTCGCGTAGGAACAAGAGCGTTATTATCAGAAGCATTCTTCCACATCAGCCGTATATCAATGCATGGCCGATCGTTATTTATACACAACGTACATACAACGGCGTATGAGGGTGCGTCACTAATCTGCTCTCTTCTTGTACCTACGTTAGCAGGTATTTTATAACGATCTTCACTCCACTTCTCAACTATCACGAAGATTCTATTCATCTCCTCGACACTTAAATAAACAACATTCCGTTTGTTTGTTTGTCTACATTCCGTTTCCAGTACATAGCTAACGGCACCGGATTTACGCCTGAACACGCGCAACGATTTCGTCACGGACACATCGTACGAGGCGTTGAGAATGCTGCTCAAAGGAAGTTCCATCGTATTCGAGGAGCGCACGTCCACTCGGTTCAAGCTCTGAGATAACTATGAGCCGCGTGAGGCACGCAGGTAGGCAGGAACGGTTCGATGGGCGGTTGACTCACCCTGATGATACGTGAATGGGTTTGTTCGAACTCGTATGATCCGTGAGGTGCGAGTCGCACCATAATCTAATGAAACGTGTGCGGCGAATTGTTGTACCCATTATATTGGGTAGGTGTTTTTTTCCGGTACAAGAATTAATTTCGGTTTTAACGTTTTATCACTACCAGAATACGCACCAGACAGTTTCCCTCAGGATAATTTTCACGAACTAGGCACATTTTATAATGTTTTATCTCTCCTAAACATCTTCACACTCCGGCGCACTATTTGAGAGGAACATATGCTCATATTTTTCCTTTTGCCTAGCAAACGATACTCGTCTCTAAAGTCTGCTAAAAACTCACGCAGGGCACTAGCCACAACCTCACTACGAACCTCATCATGATATACATTAATATAGTGATAAAAATACTTAAGATTCTCCATGATGACGAGATTCACATTTTCAGTCGTAGGGTATGAGTAATCGACATGGTGTAACATGACATAATACCGCTTGTCACACCACCCATCCACAAGACTCATTATCCATATCTGCTGCTTCTCTTCTGCACGCGTTGTTTCTTTTACTTCACGGTATATGTGAGACTTTATAAAGTTTAGCTCTACAGCATACTTCAGCACATCGTCTGTGCAACGAAAGCCTACAACGGTCTCACCAGAATATCCGTAGAGTATTTGTACATCTTGCTCCTTCGCACGATCCAATGTGGTTTTAAAAGAGGCATAGGAGGGGGGAATAGGAAGTTTTTCGGTATCCACCACATCTTCACACTTTGCTGAATACCATTTCATAAACGTTGACAAGCAATATTAAAGGTAGCCATTTTCTTCTACGCTGGCGAATACACGTCTGATCAAGGGCTTACTGCAGTCAACTGACCACGCAGGGAATCCCAGATAGTAGCATGACTCACGTTGCTGGTCTTCCAGTGGGCGAAGCTTAGAACTTTCACCTGTGCACACACACACACACACAGGAGAAAGTGAAACGCTAATTGAAACATGATTTATTTAATAAACGAGATATTCAAGTTATATATATTTACAAATACGAGATATTCAAGTATATATATTTACAAATACGTGTAATAAATAAGTTAACAATAGATACATCAAAGATTATATACAAGACATACATATTTACAAATACGTGTGATAAGTAAGTTAACAATAGACGCATCAAAGGTTATGGTATCCAAAGGGTACGGTATCATAGGTACCAGGTAACTGGTAACGTTTCCTATAGGTGTTACGGCACACCTTCGTTCCCCTAAGTTCCTTCACGCCCCCCAGCTTCTGCGCCCGAAAATTGTGGGTGCCTACAGTTAGTTGGGGAGGCGTTCGCCCTCATCATCGTCCAAACACACTAGATCCTTCAACGATTCAAAGTTAACAACCCGCCGATTCGCATGGTTGAGCGTAATACCCTTTGCCTTCACGATATATTTCATATCCTCCCCCACCCTCACCCGTACCCCATAAGTTTTAGGTCCTGTTGAGACAAAAGAGTCGGCGTATGCGTTGTCCCCATACTCATCCTTGATCTCATCAGTGAGCTCGCCGAGGAACTCCCCAATAGCAGGCATGTATTCACCCTCCCTCTCTGTGAATATCACGCTATCTGTATCGGCATACAATACTCTCCGCCCAAGAGAATGCAATAGACCCCAAAGTTTTATGCGGGCGTAGGCTGTTGTGAAGCTGGCCACAGGTATGTTTGTAACCCTTGAGGTATCTGTGGCCAATTCAGTGTTGTTGTACTTTATTATGTAAGTATTACCTACATTCACGATCTCCATGACCTCTTTATCGGGAGCATTGGCATAATCCCAGACATCACTATAACTTTGTGCCAAATGAATGTTCCCTTTTGCCGGTATTCTGTGCAAATTTTCCCCATAGACTGTTTCACAACTTTGCACTAAAGCGCTTGCCAGGATTCTTTGCAATTTGGGCACGATCAAGTTGTATACCTTCGCGGTCGCGGTAACGTTGAATATAGGCAGACTTTTCATCTTCGGTATCAACTCCTCGCGGATACCCTGATGCCTCAACCTTATCCTTCAAAAATGCGTTTATATATGGTGTGAAAAGGTTGGGTAGCTTCTGAAACCTCCACACCTCATGTATCTTCAGTATTCTATACCCATGGCGTACGGCTAGGGCCAGCTCAGGACTTGTATATACGCCTCTGATCTTACGCTGGTGGGGTATATGGTTACAATCGCCGTTATTCTCTTCCGCGCACTTCACGCACAGGGGAAACATGAGCTTGTGGTCGATAACGACAGGTAAGATTGGCATCCATAAATTGCGTGGGGGAGTACGTCTACGAAAGAGAGCCCAAAGTAACGATCATTCAAATTTCTTGAAAATTCATTGATGGAGGGCAGGTTAGGTCCCACCAGTTTCTCAGGAGCGCCCACGGGTACGGATTGTTCTTCATCACGTATGGGTATAAAGAACAGAAATCGTAGTAATGGAGCTTCACACCCTCCGTAGGTGGAAAGTATAGTCTGAATGGATTTGTACGTCCTCCAAACAAGCTATCACCACATTTGAGAGGATCCAGCACCATTGAACGCTTGATCGTGTTTATTTCCTCACGGTACACCTCGTCTGTCTCCATCCGTGCATCATATTCATGCTCCCACAAGACTTTGTGAGTGAACTGTGATCCTATAAGTTGATCGCGGGTGCGGGTCCACGCAAGACAGTCGGCAGGAGATCTACCGTGGATATCTCCGGCGATTCCGCACTCAGGACGGGGGCATCCATGCCACCAGCATCCGTTAAAGGAGTACACAGTCTTCACACCAGTGACACGGTTTTCACTTAACCCATCAACCCAAAAAACACGACCATTAATCTTAATGGGTACTTCACCCGTGTTGCGGGCGTGCTTTATGTATACACCTGTCTGTTGCTGTAGGTGTATGAGCCAGTAAATAGCCTTGTGACCGTAACTGCGGGGTTGTTTCGGTGAATAATGGCTAAGGTGGCTTTAGGCATGAAGTTATTTTGAACACCGTAAAACATAATGACGCGATGGTGGTTGCGACTTGCAGCGGATCGCATTTGAAACGCCTATGTACATCCTTCTAAAGGCCTGGAAACATACTCTAAGCACGCGCACATCATTCACGCAAAACGCTCACATTCATCAGCTATATTATAAGGATTACGTTTCATTAAAACTGTTGTAGTATCGATCAAAGTCTTCACGTTCATCTACACTCATACAATCATAGTTAAATAATGTTTGGGTGGTGGTGGGCCTACGTAGTTTAAAGTCTCGCTGGTGAGGAAAGTGTAAGGGAAGTATCCTTTGGAAACTTCAGCTGCTACGCCCATCACCTTGGGTAGCTTTGCTAATTTACAAGGTGTGAATAATAAAGTGTCTTTAAATTGTACATTGCCTCTTATTTGCATCTGTATTAATTTGTTGTCTTTTCAATGGATCACCTGTAAATATCTCAGAGGATTCGTGCTCAAGCAACTCCTTATAAAGGAACTGTGTGTCAAACTTTGCACCGTTATGGGCGAGAATATACACAGTCATTTTCTTGAACTTGTCGGCTAACTTGACATATAGGACACAAATAGTTTCACAGGACTATCGTGGACATTCGTTTTAAAATGTTTGTCCGTTTACCGCATTTGGGGCACTCGTCACATTCGATCTCCATACATTCATCGCAGATAGTCTGGCTCACAAGTAAATGTGGAATTACCTCTTTGGTTTCAGCATTCGTATATGTTTCTATATCGTAGTATACACAAAGCTGGGCACTTGCGTTTTTTTTTTGCGGTACTGCGGTACTGCGGTACCACCGCACTACCAAACCGGTACCGCATAACGCAGTACCGCAAAAGATCGCTGAAAGTACAGGCTGTACTTTCAGCGATCCTTTGCGGTACTGCGTTTATGCGGTACCGGTTTGGTAGTGCGGTGGTACCGCAGTACCGCAGTACCGCAAAAAAAACCGCAAGTGCCCAGCTCTGAGTATACAGTTATACAGGGTTTTGTTTTTAGGCTTGGCGTCTTTCATATAACATACATGTTTTACTCCATCCGCCTTATATTCCTCCTGGCATGTAGGACAGTGAATTTCGTCACATTTGTGCTTAAGTTTTCCCCAATTATCCATTGTGTGAAACATACCACATTCACAGATTCTCATTTTCCTGCACGTGCCAATTGATTTATGGATATCAAAACAGCTATTATTGAAAAATGTGCGTCTACACACATTACAATCCCTCTTCTCAGCTTCAACTACACGGCTTTCACATTTGGAGCTTTTACATTGTTCACATACCATGTGACATTCTTTACAATGTTTCACTATATCATCCGCAAACTCGAAGCATCCCTTACACAAATCATGATGCCGTCCATATTTTCGACTTTTATCGTAACTCTCGTAAAGGCACCTTATATTACGGATAGGGAGATATGTTGCCCCTGACAGACCTAAGATAAGTAGGGGCCTTGTACGATCTCTCACACAGCTTTTAAAAACATACACAGTCCTACGATGATCATCCAGTCCAAACACAACTATACGAACATTCATTTCCTGTTCTACCATTCTCAGCTCTTCAGGGCCCATATTACAGTCAAATTCAAGTTCACAGTCTACAGCTAGTTTACGGGCACGTTCCACGACCGTAGGCAGCCAAATTTTTTGAGCCCGTGTATTTTGTACAGTAAACATGCTAGCGAAGACTACTGCTATAAAGCCGCAACCACGATCGACGTTTATATGCCGTCTATAATAGCTTGAGATTGAGGTTAAGAGTATACGGTATGGCACTATGACCTGCAACACGGAATACACGATCAATATTTACCCTGAAGTTGTCCATATTGAAGGCTATACTACTTTGGGCGGCTTGCATTATACGTCCTAATATATATTCTACATCTTCAGCCGCCAAACGTCTAAATGGCACTACTACCCAATAATCATCTACATCACCGTCATCTGACCCGAATCCGAAGGACAGACTTGTCCTGACTTCACGTTCGTCGCGGTTCTGAAGAGCAAACTCTACAATACGCTGTACAACCCGACGTAGCCCGCGCTCAATTCCATTGCTATACATGGCTCTAGGGTCGACCCTGACTCTATACTGATTTCTATTCAAGGCTGGGGTGGGGGCTGCGGAGCGCACCAACTCAAACGTTATATCATCCTCAACAGAACGGGGTGGAACTGCGGCGGATGAATAAGGGGATATATTAGCGGAAGGTGCTGCTGGGGGGGCATGTTGCGTAAGGGTTGAGGGCCTGGAGTCTATTATTGTAGACTCAACAGAACGGGGGCACTGTGGCGGATGAATAAGGGGATATATTAGCGGGAGGTGCTGCTGGGGGGTGTTGCGTAAGAGGTTGAGGGTTGGGGATCTATTACTGGTGGTGGTTGGCTAACAACAGGCGCGTATTTCGGTCGCTTTATACCTGACGTGGGGTTCTCGTCATCATACCTCCGCTTCGGACGTGCTACCGGTATCGCTGGTGAGGGTTCGTCGGCAGGGGAGGATTCTGTGATCACAACTATACTGTCGTCGGGGTCATCCGTAATGTCGATGATGGGTGCTGTACCTCATCGTCATTCACGGTTCTGTGGAGAAGAAAAAAAATATAAGGAACAGCACTCAAAATTTGTAATATTTTTGTAAATGATCCACTTAGGAGTGTGACGTGTTAGAAATGGACTCTGTAGAAAAATTCAGATTCACGAGCCCATCCACATGTATTATATCTGGACCTACAGGATGTGGTAAACTGTGTTTATGCTTAAAATCATTAAAGGAAAGGGAGAGATGTTCTCGAAATTTGTGCATAAAGTTATATGGTGCTATTCGACGTATCAATCAGTGTACAACGAGTACCAAGATGATATTTTGTTCGACAAAGGCGTATATGACGTTAATTCGTTAAAGGGAAATGAACATACAGTCATTGTAATTGACATGGATAAAACGTTTGCCGAGACATTTACAGTATTCTCCCACCATCTTAACATAAGCGTGTTCTTCATCAATCAGAATCTATTTTTCAAAAATAGATACATGCGCGATGTGTCGTTAAATACACAATATCTAGTCTTATTCGCACAACGTAGAGATGTATCACAAATTCGGGTATTAGCCAATCAAATGTTCCCGAATCAACGTAAGGAGTTTTTGGAAGTTTATAAAGAAGCTACAAGCACGCGTTACGGATATTTGCTTTGCGACCTTCATCCGCGAAACACGTTTAGGGTGCTTCTAAGAATGAATATATTTCCAAACGAGCCTGAAACGGTGTATATTCCAGAATGACAAAGAGACTAAAGAAATACCGTGAATTAATAAAAATCTATCATCGACTGCCCCGGGCAATGCAACAGATGTTTATTAAAAATGTCGACTCAGACTTTTTAAAATGCATCTGTGAAATCTGTATTAACGTTATAAATTGCAATGTATCAATGAAACCCCCTCAGAAGGCTCGCCTACGCCGTTACAAGAACATAATACGTGCACTCGCTCGTAAAAGTCAAACTGTAGCGAAGAAAAAACGAATTATTGTACAAACAGGAGGGTCATTTCTCCCCATCTTATTTTCAGTTTTGGGTCCTTTACTGACTAGATTAATATAATGAAGAAAGTGGTAGTGATTCCACACGAGGTGTACGCTTCACTGCAAAGGAATCCAGACACAGATCTAGATCCCCGTAAAAGCAGACTTAAAAGAATGGAAAGCGAATTGTTAGCCCCATTAAACAGTGAAAAAACACCTGATGAGAAAAGAATCTTATACGAAGAAGCTCTGCAGAAATTTATTCACGAGTACGAAAATTATAAGAACCCGACAGATTCCTGTGGTTATTAGGCACAGCACGGGGGACGATGGACATGGCGACATAGGATCTGTACCTGACGACACAGCTGACCTACCAAAAATTAAGGGATCAGCCACACAACATATCGAGCATGTATTAAAAAGCACCCTCCCACATACATTGAGTAGTAAAGGTTTAAGTCTTTATAATCTATTGAATGAGGACCCTGCCATACAATGGACCGATACAGGCGAGATCATTGTGGAAGGATCAAAGGTACAGGGGTCGAATATCGTAGACATTGTCCATGATCTGGTGAGAAAGTGGGATAGGCCATCACCATCAGGATGGAAGCATATTAAAGCAAGACTACAACAAATAAATGTCCCTAAAACGTTGATAGGAAATCTGAACAGGTTAAAAGATTTGGAACATGCAACGCATGTGGCACAATTGAAGACGCCGTCACCCCCGGCGGTAACACCTTTGAAGAGGAGAAAGAAGAGGTTAAACAACGGTCAACCCTACCCACGTGCCTCTAAAATACGCAAATGGCTAACGTATTAAGTAAACGCTATTATGACATTTCTAACCCAGCCTCCTACGGCGGCGTAGATAGACTGTACAGAAGTGTTTACGGGGTGGGAAAAAAAGATGTTGAAAGATTTTTGCGGGAGCAGGACGCTTATACGCTTCATAAGCCTGTGAGAAAAAGGTTTAAAACAGCCAAGACAACGGCTTCCTCGATTGATTCTATTTGGCAAGCAGATTTAACAGACATGCAAAGATATTCTGTGTATAACGATGGTTACCGCTACATTCTATTCATAATAGACGTATTCTCTAAATATCTGTGGCTAGTTCCTCTGAAAAATAAATCACCTGAAACAGTTGCTAAAGCCACCAAAACGCTACTGTTAAAAGAAAACAGGGTTCCTGGCTATTTTTGTACGGATATGGGGAAGGAATTTATAGGCGGTGCTTTTCAGAACATGTTGACAGAGTTTAATATCAGCTATTACACAACCAATTCTGTACATAAGGCTTCTTTAGCTGAAAGAGTTCAACGTACCATAAAGGAACGCATGCACCGCTATTTTACACATAAAACACATACAGATTTCTAGACATTCTGGAATCATTGGCATCATCCTACAACCGCTCACACCATCGCACGATTGGGACAACACCTAACGAAGTTTTAGAAAGAGGTACGCTCCCGAGAAGAGATGTATCACCAACACCACCACCACACACTGCGCGCTTCAAAATCAATGATTATGTAAGGCTGTCGCGTTCGGGGAATAAATTCGCAAAGGGATTTGAGCAAGGATGGACACGTGAGATTTTTAAAGTTAGGGCTATGTGGCCTAAAGGTGAGATAATGATGTATTACATTGAAGATATGAATGGGGAAGAAATCTCAGGAGGCTTTTACCGCGAGGAATTGCAGAAAGTTGCATTTAATTTAGGAAAAAATGTGTTTAAAATTGAGAAAATTTTAGGAAGCAAAGGTTCAGGAAAGAGAAAAATGTACCTGGTGAAATGGCTAGGGTGCCCAGAAAGCTTCAACACCTATATAAAAGCTGATGCAATAATGAAGCTTAAATAGTATGCAACATGGCTCCTAACCATTTTTACGTCACACTCCCGTCCTCCTCGTCCCTGTCTGTACACCCTAACAACACACTAGCCAACTTTGTAACAGAACTCCACGTGCCCATTGAATTGGGTCGTGATTCGTATGAGTTGGGGATATGCGAGATTCAGCTGGACACCCTCTTTTTAAATATTGAATATAAAGAATCCGTTTTTACGATTCTTAGAGACATTGACGAGTGTGAAAAAGCTGGGGTAGTTATGGATGAAACTATACGTATCGCTCGGACTAAGGTTGCACGGTATTACAGTACAGAAGTAAGACTAGGACCGCGTCATTATGGTTCGGTCGAGGATGTTGTGAGAGACTTAAACGTAAGTTTAAGAAACTCAAACCTTACGAATGATTTAATATACGAAATCGTAAACAAATGAAACCCTGCACATACACTAATCCTAAAATCAGACTAACAGACTTATTAAAGATCGAAATGTTTTCAAAATTCTAACCAATGGCCGATATAGCGCAGCCATCCAAAGAGTCCCATTTCACGAGGCACAGCATGACTTGTCTAGATTAATGTATCCATTGAAGATGGAGAAATTGGCTGAAAGCTCTCAGTCCCCAGACATGTGCTATATTTACAGTAATATAGTGGAGCACCAGTTTGTTGGGGATACCCAATCACGCCTGCTGCGCATTGCTCACATCCCCTACCATAGAGGAAGGAGTTTGAGTATTACATATGACAGACCCAATTATGTGAATGTCGCAACTAATTTAATAACCAATATCTCAATATATATAAGAACGATTGAGGGTGAAAACTTCCCATTCGGTAACGGGAGCTTAACAGTGAAGCTACACTTTCGACGCACTGAGGTACAATAGATAGAAAGCCTTTCACCGTCTATCGAGGGGTGAGATACCAGCGCGGTAGTGGACTTGGGTCCATTTTTTCATCCATACTACGTACGGCTGTTCCTTTGCTGAAGAGGGGTGCCAGATACCTCGGAAGGAAAGCGCTACAATCAGGTCTTAACACTGCAGAAGACATATTGGCTGGGGCTAAACCAAAAGAAGCTCTAAAAAAACATTTAAAGCGTACACGAGACGAAATCATCAAAGATGCAAAGAGAAAAATGCGTGGTGGCGGGAAAAAGAAGAAGAGGGCTCCCCGGAAGAAGAAGGGGTCACGTGGTATTAAACGTAAAAGGATATCAAAAAAGAAGTGCTGTAAGCGAATGAAACCTATGGTTGACCACTTTTTTTGACTGATATAAGCTAAGGACATTGATCTCATGAATCATAGTTTGTTTACTACTTGTCGAGAGAGGAGGCACTATTTCTAACTCGTCATGGCACGCTTCATCCACCCATGTAGTTCACAATGCTGTAAATCGGAGATGTCCCTTTTTGAGATGCCTCCAACTCAAGTTTCTATTGAGCACAGTGATTTTATTACAATTAACCCTTTAAACACAATTAGTTCCCCGAGTGCACCTATAGAATTCGTGATACCCAGCTCAGGCCCTTACTTTTTTGATCCAAGCTGTGTGCACATGTACGCTAAGCTACGTATAGCCCATTCTGATGGAACGGTCTGCGATGACATATATGCTGTATACCCTGAAACAAACTTTCTGCACTCCATATTCAAGCAGTGTGACGTATATTTACGAAAGTAGTATAAAGGACAAATTTAAAAATTCTAAAAAGAAGATATACGAGTGTTTTGGACGTCTGCACACAGATTTCACTTTCCAGAAGTTGCTTGTCAACGGGGTGGATATGAAAATAAAGCTCACCCGCACGAGTCCTGAGATCTGCTTAAATCTGGATGCTGATCAAGAAGAGGGTGCAAAGCCCGTTGTGGTTCACATTATGGACACATACCTCCGCGTACGGCGAGTGAAATTAAGTTCACCAAAACAACTAGAAATTGAGAAAAATTTACTAAACGCTACAGTGAAATATCCTATTAACAGAGTACAAATCAAACTATATACGGTGCCTGCAGGGCTGGCGTCGAAGCAGATAGAAAACATTGCCCTGGGAAATCTTTCTAAAGGGATATTAATCGGAATGCAGGACCATGCTTCGGTGAATGGAAAATATAAAAAGAGTGCCTTTAAATTCGAGAATTTCGGACTTAAAAATATAACTCTATACGTTAATGGCATTGCTTTGGGCGGAACAATGGGTACGGACTATTCATCAGACGCTGTGTTACCTCTTTGCGCGAGAGCCTATAGTAATCTGACCCATATTGTAGGTGATTGTGATGAGCTTGGTAATGGGGTAACGCAGGAAGAATTCATTGATCAATTTAACCTTTATCCGTTTGACATTACACCTGACTTATCTGCTAGCGTAAATACGCATTTAAGCCCACAAGAGAGCGGAAACATCTCAGTGAGGTTGGAATTCACCAAGCCTATAGACGCGCCTATTAGTGTACTAGTATATCTCGAATCGCAAGCCCTAATAGAAGTAGATAGATTTAGGAGCGTTATCACTGACTTTTAAAATGGATGCTAATACACTTGAGAGAGTAATGAATAGTGAACGAGTCACACGTTCCAAATTTATCGGCGTGTTTGCGAAGAATGAAACATTGAGTTTGCCAAGTACGCGAGAATGCGGTAGTCTTATTGTGAACACAGATGTCATCGGTAATGAAGGGATTCATTGGATAGCTGTCTATTTTAAAAACACCGCCTGTACTATTTTGATTCACTCGGTACTCAACCCTGGAGTGACCCTGTTATTGTAAAATTTCTCGCTCAATTACATACTCCCAAAGTTGTATGGAACCCGTTTCGTATACAAGGATATTTTAGTAATACTTGTGGAATGTACTGCATCTCATTTCTCATGCATATGTCATGTGATAAAGAATTTATAAATTTTTAAAATTTATTTGACCCGTGTCACACTCGACGAAACGATGAAATGGTATGCAGACAGATAAAAATCCGTTTTCCAATTGTGCGTACTCGTTGTATAGTATAATGTTTTTGTTCGTGTGCATATTTGTAACGTTAGTCTGTATATTCTGTAGTTTAAGATGGTTATTGTACTGATTTCTTTCATTTAATAAATTGATGAAAATATATTGTCTTCTTCCCCCAAAAAAGATCGAAAAACACTTACATTATTTCGATGTGACATTCATTATGCTGACTGTTCAGTATATCCTCCGTATTCATGACACGAGATTCTTCAAAAGATTGTATAACGTGTCAAATCCTCATCGGACCTTAAAGGAGAAAGAACAATGTTCATAATGATTCTTTTTTAATAAAAACATATACAGAGTATACATATTTTAATCCAGATCCCATTATGTGAAGATATCTTTGGTTCGCTCAGAGAAGCTCATTTAAGAGGTAATTCCGAATAACATTTATAAAAAAAAACATGCAAAAGATTGCCATAAAAAATTTCGATTTTAGCATGATGGTGAGTATCTAAATGAAGTATTTGACGAGATACTACATCTCTCCATATATATGAAATCATCTTTCTGACAGTTTGTGAATAAAAAATAAAAATAAAATTATAGACACTTACATTTCTATGGTAGTCCCTTGCGTCGGATTGTAAGGAGCGTCATTGCAAATATCTTCAACGGTTTGCGTTGGAAATAATCCATCACGGTCAATCGCATTAAAAAGATTAATTGTAAAGTTCGTGTTCCATGGCGGAGGGAATGTTTATTCACTGGCAGAGGGAATGATTATTCACTGACGCGAAAATAGCTACTGTTACACCCAACTGAAAAATATTTCCTTTTATATGCACAATCGCCAAGCTCCGCCCCAAAAGATCAAGAGCAGATGTTCGTAGTGATTGGTTGTCAGTGTAGCTGGGTGGAGCTATGATAAGTTTGTGTACCAATCGTAACAACGCTATAACGGGTCCATGCTTTGGACGACTAATGGCATCTTTATATTTTCTCCAATAGATTTAATGCTCGTATTACCCCTTGCTGTCTTTACCATGTCAATATTTGCGACAATACTTGGTTTTCCCCCCACTATTCCCGGTTCAATAATCACTAATGTAATCGAGAGGATTTTATAATAAAGAAATTATAAATATATCCATTCCTTTAATTATATATCTAAAAAAGAAAAGAGTATTCGGTTTCCACGTTAAACTGTGGGTCTAAGGTGGAGTGAAAAGCTTAATCATTGTTACAATTCGGGGAAGAGCTAGTTATTATTATTATTACTAAAGAGAAAAATCTACATTGTTTTCGTACATATCACATTTTGCAGCCACACTATGCCCTGATCAATAATCAAATGATCCTGTTATTTTAAATGCTGAACTTATGATGTGAAAGAGTGAGCAATGATTCCCTGACGAGATGTATTTCTGATTCGGCTTCCACGTTAAACTGTAGGTCTAAGGCCGGAGTGAAAAGCTTAATCTTTCCAATTCGGCGAAAAGGTGAAAAGCTTAATCTTTCCAATTCGACGAAAAGTAGTTAATTATTATTATTACTACTGTAATTTGTACCACCCTATATATATATATATATATCACTAATTTTAGATAGGTGTACGCCTGGTGTGAATGAATTCTGTATTTAAAATGAGTCTATAGTTTCATTGGTACGTTTTATTTCCCACTAACTGTGTACACGAGATAAGTGTACGCACGGTGTAAATGAACTCTGAAGCTGTTCTTTTTGCAGACGTTTATACAGAAAACATGTAATTACTTTATTGAAAACATTAACTAGGAATCGTGAGAGATACGCGTCTGGTAATCGGGAGTCGAACCCACGATCTCATATCTTTCTGCAGACGTTTTACAGAAACCAAGTAATTATATTCAATTGTTAGTACTTTCAGAGTACATGCGTATTAATTTTGAAAAAAACTTAGTTATCAAAATCATAATTATCAGAAATCAACAAAGTTGATAAAATATAAAACATTTTTTATTTTCTTCGCTTCGAGAGTGAAGTGTGTATTTCAGTGGAGAAGTAATAATAATAACAATATTTTTAACATTTAGAGTCAGGCGAGGTTTTCTCGAGTTGACTGGAAAAAAAGGTAAGCTTGTGGTCATTTTGTGGTTAGCGCGAGACGCGTCTTCTCAGATTTTTTTTTCTTTTTTTCCAGAGAAGCTGAAAGTAAATGAGATGAGTGAAATGATATGAGACTAGTGAAATGAAATGAAATGACATGAAAATGAAATAATATGAAAAGACTTAATATTTTTTTCTGTTTTTGATACATAAAGGTTTGCCAAAAGAAAATAGACACAGTTAATGTGTTTATTTCTGTTGCTGTTTATCATTTAATATAATTGTGTGTGTGTGTGTGTGTATGTTAATTTTGAAAAATGTATAATAATAATAATAATAATATATCTTTCCAATTCAATGACAGAGATGTTATCTAAGAAGATTATACCATAAAAATTTACAAGTAAAGACATATAATCAGTGCATTTAATAAAATAGAATTTTATATACATTAGTAGCAAGGGACAAAATTGAAGGAGTCGAGCGAAGGATTGCCGAGACAGAGAGAGCTAGTTGACCCAGATTCCTTTCAAAAAGGCCTCGGGGTAAACAGGTGTGATTCGTTCCTGGTTCAATTTCCTACTCGTCTGAACGCAATGTTCTAAGAGTTAATATTTTGGATTCGTTTTAATAACTGAAAGAAGGTAAATAAAACGCCGTTTAAGTATCTTATATTGTTAATATTGGTTTTAATAATTGATTCTCTTAAAAGGAGAAAATTCATTTGCTTTAAATTAATATACTTTTGACAATTCACTTTAAGGTGAAAATCCGTTTATATATATATATATATATATATATATATATATAATATATATATCTTATATATATAATTATATTATAAGGAATGACAAAATTAAATAGGCAGTTAATATGATTCTTTCTATAAGGACTGACAAAATTAAATACACAGTTATTATGATTATATATATATATATATATATATATATATATATATATATATATATGTGGAGCTAGTTTTAGCCGTTTAAGGTGATAATGATTTAATTGTATGCAACGATTGATTAAGGCAATGACTGATTGCTTTATAATGATAGGCTATTTGAGTAGATCCACCATACTATTGGAAGTGACCGAAATGGCAGCGAGGGTCACCAGCTTGATTTACGCTCAAGCAAATTAATATTAAGGTTATGAAAGACACCTTACTTTTGTAGTTTATTATGAAAATAAATCCGTTATTTTATTCACTGTGATATAACAAAGAATTGACAGTAATTAATTGGTAGTTTTACGTTATGCTTATGGCATAGGCTTAGCTAATAAGATGAAATGTTAATAGCTTAATTGACACGTAATAAATAATGTAATACTCATCGATGGTATGTAAATGGCATGCGACATGTAACATTGAATAGGCCTAGTAACTGATATAAAGAATGCACGTGCGTTTGGTACATTGAATGGAATACTTGACACTGATTAAGTAGGCTAAATGATTGCATGGATGCACATAGAATAATTGATGTGGCCTAATAATAATGAATTGAAATGCTTGACAAATACACAAATATCATTTTATATAGAAGATCATTATGTGATGTTAAATGATTACGTCAAAAGAACATTTGGTTAACACGTAAATGTGAACTGAACATAATGACGGATGATACGCGGAATAAGGTATTGAAATGACACTTGACTTGGATGATAGGCCTACTGCGTTCTTTCACGAGAGTCAGTTGGAACGCGTAAATACACAATTTGGGAGTATAGCCTACCGTTCGGCGGTAGGCTAATGTTGGTTTCAAGAGTACTTACGAATATGATGTACTTAGCTTAGGGCGATGTAAAAACTTGAAGGCGGGCTGAAGACGAACCTATTAGGCAGATTCGAGCTGTCGTTGTCCGTTAAACCTCTTGAGATGATGGATGTAGGCTTCGTGGAGGCCTGAGGTGATGTTACTTCTCGAGGTGCAGGCTGGCCTTGTGATATTGCAGGCGTAGGCCTGTGGTGCGGAAGATATCTCGAGGAACGTGGAGAAACTTGAAGGCTGACCCGGCAAACCGCAGGCCCGAAGTGATTCCGGTTGGGCCTCGTTGGATTGCTTCTGCAGGTGGTCTTTAGATCTTACGTGAAGACAAATTGTAGGCCCTGAAGAAAGTCGCGGCCGTGGCCCCCGGCCATGGGGCCGGAAAGCGGTTGGTGGACGTTCGATGGTGAGCGTACGGGTGAGTGAGAGTGAGTATAAAGTGGAAGCTCCTTTTATACCGTAGGCCTGTGACGTAGACTTCATTCTTAAGACGCTTTGTCCACGCGTCTTTGGGTTGATAAAAACTTACTTTCGCGCCTTGGGAAGGAACAGACTTTCCATTGTTTGTTAGCCCACGTGTGTTCCAAACTGTTTTATGGTAGCGTGGAAAGAAAGTATGTCTGTCGATTTGTTGGTCTATTTCTTGTCGTATCCGCTACAAGTAGTTCCCTCTCAGAGACGAAGGAACGATACTAAGAAGAAATACCATTCTGTTGGGAGACCTGATGAGGCCACTCCGAGATTTGACGCTGGGCCTGGTATGTCGTGGATATCCTGACGCAGGAAGGAATGAAGGGTCGTCAGATGCTCGGAAGAGGAAGCGCTGGTATGGGGTGGGGTTCCGCAGGGGTGTGGGGTTGGGGTGCGGCAGGAATGGGGGACAGTGAGGAGCGAACGGAGGAAACGAGAGGGGCAGGGGGACTGTGTTGGTGGTTGAATGCTGTGCCCGTAACTCGTCGCGTGGTTGTTCTCGTTGAGGTCGCTCCTGCCGCAGGGGTGGACTTCGGCAGGAATGTGGAGCAATGAAGAGTGGACGAAGGAAACGAGAGGGGCCGGGGACTGTCTGAGTTCGAATGCTGTGCCCGTAACTCGTCGTGTGGATGTTGTCGTCGAGGTCGCTCCTGCCGAAGGGAGAAAAAGAACGTCGTTCGAGTCCACGAGCAGCAGGAAGTAATCCACGGAATGATGCAAAGAGAGTGATGAAGCAGGGGATCGCCAACCCTGTGCCTGAAGTGTTTGTTTTGCGTGGATGCATGTGTGCGCTCTGCTCGTTGATTGAAGAATGCTTTCTTTTTGGCCTTCCCGTTAGGAATGGGGAAGGGAAAACCCGTCGTGCTTACGGAAAAAAATCGCCGGGATGCAATGAGGCGCCGTCACCAGATTTATCGCCAAATGATTTACCGTACAACGGCCGAGACCGGGACCGTTGAATATTTTGGCCGAGGTGGTGACGAAAGAATGCGCCGTTTGAAACGAATTTGGGACTGACGCAGCGCTGGGGGGTGGGGTGAGTGGTGATGGTCCTGAGGCGTTAGATGGTGGGAATTTCGTGAGTCCCTCCACGATCCGTATGACGGCGGAGCAGGACCAATGCAGTGTGGCTTCTCCAAGGGGGCCGCGCCCCTACCGTCAGGAGGCAGTTGAGACTCGACTCAGGGGACGCACTCGGAATTTGAAAGTTGCGGTGATTGTGCGACGGCACATGACCGCGAGACAGTAAGGCATTAAAGTACCGCGCGAACGAATATCACTGTTTGCAAGGGCCTATTAATTTCACTGAATTTAAGAAAACCGTACGTACATAGAAATTTGATATGGCTGCAGAAAATCACATTGAATTTATGAATACCGTATTTTCATAGAAATTATTTTGTGGCTGCAAAAAAATGAAATGGTCAATAATAGCTAAGCACAAGGATCGCTGTGAATAAATAACGTAAATAAGTTCGAGTCACTCCGGGGTTACACCAATTTATAGTTCCCTCTCAGCGTACGGGTGAGTGAGAGTGAGTATAAAGTGGAAGCCCTTTTATACCGTAACCTGTGACGTAGACTTCATTCTTAAGGACGCTTTGTCACACGCGTCTTTGGGTTGATAAAAACTTACTTTCGCGCCTTGGGAAGGAACAGACTTTCCATTGTTTGTTAGCCCACGTGTGTTCCAAACTGTTTATGATGGTAGCGTGGAAAGAAAGTATGTCTGTCGATTTGTTGGTCTATTTCTTGTCGTATCCGCTACATATTATATATATATATGGAGAAAGTTGTTCATTTGTGTGTGTGTGGTGTGTATGTGTGTGTGGTGTATGTCGTCTGAAATATTATTTTGGCGATTGTACGTATTATATTATTTTTGGGGGGAGTAGAAGGCAAATTCTATTTATTTAATTAATAATCATTTTCTTATTGTCAATTTCGATTTTAAGTCTGTATGCTTTGGTAACGAAATAAAATGGTATCTAGCAACTCACCCTAATAATGTATACCTGTACAATTAAAATAGTATCTGGCAACTCACCCTTCATCTATATAAGACCCGCTCGGCTTCGGAGCTGGTAGTTTGATGCGAACTTCGGCCGAATAAAGAACTCTCTCCTTCCCTTCTTAGGTTAAGACTTAGCTTAGTTTCCCTTTGGGGGGTTAGGACCTCCCACCTTGTCCCCCCAAAGTCCTCCTACGTCTATCCTTTCACTCTTAGGCTAAGGCAACCCCTTTGGGGGGAGGTCATCCTTCCTTCTCCCGCCGAAGATCCCTCCCCTCTCCCCCATCAGGTGTACCCCTCCCCCCTTGGCTCCTTCTAAGCCAACTGGCTGATTAGGAGCCTATAAGACAACGGCCACTCGGCTGAAGTCTTATTATGCACTTGGCTCGTGCCAGGTGAACACCTCTCCTCCTTTCTCTCCTGTCTTTCTCTTGGGGGATAACGCCGCCTCCAAGTTTCATGACCCCTTGTTGCACCTGCAGCATCCCCCACCCCCTTTGCAAACATTGAGTTGTTGCAACCCCCACCCCCTTTGTAACATCGTTGTTGCATACCCCCACCCCCTTTGCAACATTGAGTTGTTGCATACCCCCACCCCTTGCAACATTTGATCATTATCTCTTGCAACATTCTGCACTCTAACCTTTTGCGGCTATACTACTGAGAGGCACCGAGAGAGTAAATCTGAGTTTATTAATTAATTTATTTATATATATAATAAATAATGAAAAATCGACTTCTGACGAACTTGACATCATAAGATCAGTTCATTCACTTCAATTTATATTTTATTTAAATAATCAGTTAAACGTCAGTGGAGTAGGTTACTTAGATGTACGTAGGTGTGGAAAGAAGTTCACCGAGAAAGTAAAAACAAAAGTAAACAATATTACTGTTTGTGGAGAAAGAGAATCATGCCACACCTTTCTATTTTTATGAATGGGTACCAAATACACTGGTATCCCGAGACACCCCTTCTTACAAAACAAATAACAATACAAATTAAAACAAGGAAAAGCAGTTACCACATCTTCATCTCCGAAGGAATAATAATAATAATAATAATAATAATAATAATAATAATAATAATAATAATAAATTAAAATTTTCTATATATTGTATCAACAAAATAAAGCTGCATATATGATTTAGCTTTTTCTGAATCAATAAAACCTTGCTTGCGCGTTTGCTTTTATTAATAAACAAAATCATTTATAAAATATACAGGGTGTTTACAAAATGCTCGTGCAACTTTAAACTTTAATAACTTTTGATGTACATTTAACAGAAACAAACTGTAAACGGCAAATGAAAGCATAATTATTGAAGTTTTTAACGCACTGCATTACAAATTTCTAGGTCTTAACCGCCATTTTCTCGATACATCGTTCAGTCGATTTTCCAAAGACCTAAAAACATTCTCCAGTTGCTGTCATCGAGAAATATGTCGGTTATGTTGAGGCCTAGAAATTTGTAATGTAGCGTGTTGAAATCATTAATAATTTACAGTGTGTTTCTACGATGTGTACATCAAGAGTTATTGGAGTTCAAAGTTGCACAACGACTTTACTATAATCACCCTATATAGCGACGTTTTACTCCACAACCCCACCTTCTCTCTCCCCCAGCCCTAGAATTGAAAGTTCTTTAGAAAGATGCAGTTAATATCTAAACTATTTATATTGAGAGTTATAACACAAAGGTTATATGATATTTACCACCGTTTTGAAAAGATGGAAAACAAAAGTTTACATGAAACCGTAAACTATAAACTATAATAGAATTACAGTAAAACAAACAAACAATAAAAGTTAAAATATTGCCTGTAGAAACGGTAGCATATTAGAAAACACCGATAGAATATACACAGGGTGTCCATAAAATCACCCATCATAGGAACATAAGCAATGTCTATTTATTTATGTGTCCACCAGGTCAAATACGTTAAGGAACATTCAAAGAAACCCGCTTTTTCGTTTACAAACATGTTTTGAGATTGGTGGGAATCATTTCGAACAAATAAGTAAAACAAAATAAATAAATAAACAAAATACTGTAAATGTATTTTCCTATGATGCGTAACTTTATGGACACCCTGTACACTTCCCAATAAACCCATATATTAATTACCTCAAGAAATTTAAATATCTCTTATCACCACCTTCTCCCGTCGGTGAGCTGCGTAGAAAGCATAAAATTTCAGTTTCTTTAAGCATTCAATCTCGTATCTTTTTGATACTTTGGGAATAAATGAGCTGATCAAAATTACAAAAAAAACCCACCTCGTTCTTTTAGATATGGGTTTTTGTATTAGTGTTGTGCTAAAGCTTTGAATTTTTCTTGCATAATTATCGGTACGATATTGAACTAATGACGCTTATATTGAAATTTATAACAGCAACGTTTGT
>JAJOZX010005801.1:0-60000 GCA_023014485.1 Bathynomus jamesi | reverse complement strand
CATATTCTAAATGAGGCCTGACTAAGGACTTGTAAAGGGGCAATATAATATCTTTCGATTTAAATTCGAAATTACGCGCTATGAAGCCTAACATCCTATTAGCTTTTGCGAAAGACTCCAGGCACTGGTTCCTAACTTTTAAATCCTTAGATACGCGTACGCCTAAATCTACTTCCTCGTCAATGCTAGCTAACGCTATGATCCATCGTGTACGTGTAATTATTGTTACGAGAACCTATATGCAAACTTTACATTTGTCTACGTTAAATTGCGTCTGCCACTTATCCGTCCACTCCATAATCCTACTTACATCGTCTTGAAGCCTATTTCTATCGTGCTCGTTAACAACCTTACCGCCTATTTTAGTATCGTCCGCGAATTTTGACACGTTACTAGTCAATCCTACATCTATGTCGTTAATGTAAATTACGAATAGCAATGGGCCTAACCCTGAGCCCTGTGGGACACCGCTACCTACATCCAACCACCCCGATTCACTACCATTAACAACGACCCTCTGTCTCCTAGCACGAAGCCATTCCTCTAACCAGTTAGCTACCTGACCGCGTATACCATGCGCTTTAACCTTCGCAATTAATCTTCTATGCGGAACTGTATCGAACGCTCTATGCCTATCGTATTCGCGCTCTATTTCGTTATAAAATTCTAACAAATTAGTTAAACAAGATCTATGGCGTCGAAACCCATGCTGACTACTATTAATCAAATCTCTACTTTGTAAGTGATCGATGATACGATCCCTAACTACGGATTCCAAAAGTTACCGACAATTGACGTTAAGCTAATGGGCCTATAATTGCTAGCTACTGTGCGGTCGCCTTTTTTAAAAATAGGCGTGACGTTAGCTAATTTGAAGTCTTCAGGAATAATCCCCGTTTCGAGTGACTGATTAAAAATCTTCGTTAAGGACCTACGATAATGTCTTTCAAATCTTTCAAATGTCTGGGATAAAAAGCGTCAGGGCCTGGAGCCTTGCTAACTTTTGGCCTATCGATATAATGCGCAATCTCACCCTCGTAAGCAGTCATTTCATCCAACATAGTCTCGCTACTAAATGGAACGATATCGTCCACGTCGGGGACATTATTTACGTCTTCTACGGTAAAAACTGTCGCAAAAAAGTTATTAAAAATACCTGCCATCGCCTGAGCGTCAGAAGCCAAAGCGCCGTTAACATCCACTAGAGGGCCTATGTTATCTTTTATCGGCTTACGATTATTGACGTATTCAAAAACTTTTTTGGATTATGTTTACTATCCGCAGCTATAAGTATCTCTAAATTACGCTTAGCATTCCTAACTGATCTTTTAACCTGA
Source organism: Bathynomus jamesi (assembly GCA_023014485.1). Classification (NCBI taxonomy): domain Eukaryota; kingdom Metazoa; phylum Arthropoda; class Malacostraca; order Isopoda; family Cirolanidae; genus Bathynomus; species Bathynomus jamesi. The sequence continues at coordinate 58,663 of JAJOZX010005801.1, read as the reverse complement.
CGTCTAAGCTCGATATATCTATTAAAGTTAGCTGCCGTGCCATTGCGCTTATTAAGTCTATACGCTCCGTTACGCTTGTTTATGAACTCGCCTATTTCCCTAGTTCACCACTTGGGCCTACCATGATTTCTAGCGCGCTTGGGCCTACGAGGAATAAACTCCCTTTCAATATTCATAAAACTTTCTTTAAACGCCTCCCAATGCAAATTTGTGTCATTACCCATAAAAAAGTTATCCCAGTCCATTACTCTCATTCTATCTGCAAACTATCAAACTTGGCCCTACGAAAATCAGGGACGTCATTAAGTTACTATCCTTAGTTTTCTATCAATAACTTAAACCTAAGAATTTGATGATCACTATATCCTAAACTCTCGCCTACTTCTAAACCTTCGACTATATTTTCGCCGTTCGTCATCACTACGTCTAAAATATTGTCACCTCGTGTTGGTTCGGTAACCATCTGTCGTAAAAAATTATCTTCCATGAACTCAATCAATCTCAAACCCTCCTCATTACCAGTAAAAGTCTCGTAATTAACATTAGGGCAGTTAAAGTCTCCGATAATTATACTATTCCGATTGTCAATAAAGTTACCAAGAAGTGAGTAAAATCTAGTATCGGTATCGAGGGGTTGAACGGGAGGTCTATAAACAACAACAAAATTAAAACTAATACTACGCGCCCTAACTTCAACGCATATAACATTAATTGCTGCCGGAAAATCTATCTTAACCTCGATAGCCCTAAGGGAATTACGAATGTACAGCAAAACGCCGCCACCAGTCCTATGTAACCTATCATTAATAAAGAGTTTAAAACCCGGTATATCCAATTACCCCAACAAGTCCCGAGTCACGGTATTTAACCACGTTTCAGTGATAGCAACTATATCGTAGTTACCGGAATAAATTATCGCCTTAAATTCATTTAATTTATTTCTAATACTACGCGCGTTACAATAAAAGATGTTTAAGTTATTTTTTACCACGGGCCGGCGTTTTAAACTATTTTTCACGTCGAGCCCGCCTTCCCCGGACCCACAACGTTTAAAGAAGGCTTCGACCTATACAGCTTTCGTACGTTTTCGTCAATTAACCTACCTAGCCTAGCATTACCTATTTCATAAAAATGCACACCATCTTTTATAAAAAGGCTAGGATCACTGAATTCGGACCACAGCTTTACGAAGGGTGCATTTTCCTCAGCACAAATCTCTTCTAATTTATTATTAAAAAATATTGTTTATGATGTAATCCTAAGACCCAAACCATGCCTAGGGGTAATACCTAGAACTAAAGACCTATCTGACCTCGCCTTCAGGGACCTAATTAACCCCCTATATCTCTCCAAAAGGTCAGGCACTCTCGTATCGGGCCTATACGAGTCGTTGCCTCCTACCATCGTCACCAACATCGAGTGACGGGAGGCAACGTCAATCCTACCCACTTCGTCTCTAACTCTGTCAACCCTGGCTCCTGGGAGACAGACCCTCCTCCTCTTGGTTGGATGCCGTTCAACGAACTCTTTGCCCATATGGCGCACTAAAGAGTCCCCAATTAAAATAGTTTCCCCTTCATTCCGTCCCTTTCCAAATGGGCGAAAGGGTTCGAAACCTCGATAGGGGGGGATTCCTATCACCTAACGTACGCGGCCTAGCTCCACCCTTAACTTCTCTAAATCCCTCCCCATCTACTAATCTCGGACCAACCTTAACCCCTTCCTCGACTCTATCCAACCTTCCCGATAAGCTACCTAAACTAGAAACTAGGTTACGCACCTCACCCTTCAAATTACTAACGTCTTCAACGTTAGTATTGGTTCGGCTTTCGTCAACCGTAGCCCTACCCCTGCCCTCATCAAACGTTGTACGTCTTTCCGTTACCTCACGTACACTGCGTTTTATGTCAACTATTTCCTCCCTTAACTCGCAAAAGAAACAAACTGATCTCTCGGTAATCGCCATAGGACCGCCATTATAATCTTTAAGATCCGAATACCACCGGTTTATCCCACACCTAGCACACGACGCTTTCTGCGACGGCATCGCGCAGTTAAAAATAGTTTATAACCGTCACAAGTTTAAGTTAAATTAAACCGGTACGCTATGAAAACTTATAAATCGCTAAAAACCACTAATATTCAATTACTTAACTATAACAATGTGAATATAAACGCAAGTATATAAAATTCAAAACTTTCCAAAAGTAAAATTATTAGCAATATGCACAAGTAAAAGCAATATCAGAGAGCTCAGGAAATGCGTCCGTTCAGTACAGAGTCTGGCTGACGAATGATACAGAGTCTGGCTGACGAATGAGTACAGAGTCTGGCTGACGAATGAGTACAGAGTCTGGCTGACGAATGAGTACAGAGTCTGGCTGACGAATGAACCACTGTAGGACGTCTTTCATGAATTGGAAAGCTCAGAATTCTCCAGATGGCCTCATTACTGCTGATATATCGATCTAATTCATATTGTTGAACCTCATCATTCTTGGATATATCCTTCTGAAGGCTAAACAGCCATATCAGTTCCGTTGTTGACATACTTGCAGACATATTTATGGACTTCATGGAATTACACATTTCAACATTGATGTGAGCATTGAACAGTCGAGAGAGGAGTGGGCAATATGGAACAATCCACCTGTTGTCAACTTGAATTTCAGAACCACGAATCTTGACAGTTGTTGTAAATCCACCATCCTCTGGGCTTCTTCGGCGATGCTCGCTAGACCGCGGTGCTGGGGTCTTTGAAAAATGTAGCAACACATTTTCTTTTTTTATTATTATTATTACGGGCGGCAATGTGAAGCTCAAGATTTTCATGACTGCGTTCTTTTCTATAGTTTGACCAATAATTGAACCGATAGTAATTGGGGGTTCAGTTATTTGGTCAATAAAACTATAGTCATGAAAATCTTAAGATTCACAAATCTTGAAACAATGTGAAGCTCAAGATTTTCATGGCTGCGTTCTTTCTGTAGTTTCAATTAACCTAACCGGGCATTCAACACCCAGGTGCACAACCTCAGGACCTAATCAATATGTGTGTGAAGTTTCATGTTTGTAACTCTTCCATTTTAGAGTTATGGCCCACCTGTGCCAGGACACACCACAAACAACTGAACACATTATGACAGACTGTACCGCCCTAGCACAACAACGAACACAACACAACATCACTAGTGCGCTGAACCTCTGGTCCACTCCGGAGAATGCGATCGGTTACCTGCGTGCCGCCGACTTGGTCGATCAGGGTGGGCTGATCGGCTAAACAACAACAACAACAATATACAAAAATATATATTTGAAAAGTTGTCCCCTTTACTAATCAATCTTATATCTTTGAATGCAGCTGTGTAAATATAAAACAACCTCTTGTGCATCTCTCTCCATGCCCTGATAAAGGGTCAATATACAAAATGAATCATTGAAATATAACAAAAGAAATTCTCCAGAAAGTTATCCTCTTATATCTCTCATACAGATCATGAATTATTATTATTATTATTATTATTATTATTATTAGCCCCGTTGGGAGTCAGTCGATAACTTATTATTATTTTTCTATCCTCATCCCCATGGTGGCCTACTTCCAGCCAGGTGACAAACATACAAGAATTAAAGCTCTTTACACTTATTTCTTAAATTATTTCTTGAAAGTAGGTATCAATAAAATGTCGTACAACTTCCTACAGATGCATTTGCTATCTCATTCTCTCTCTCTCATATATACATATATACTCGTATATATCATAGTTTATCTCATGAATTTCGATGGGCGGTACTTACGTCACACGAACAATCATGTACTTTACACACACACACACACACACACACACACACACACACTCTTCGAGTGACCCATTGGCAACACTGAGAGATCACATGATACAGACAGCATTGTGGCAACTAAAACCCACTTTCCAATGTATATAATTTAATTATTACAAAACCAACTAGACTTCACAGCGATATTAGAAACTCGACTCTGCTAGATTAGATCTGGGTGGATCTCGGGTACAATTATATTAAATATCACAGATCACTTGCCTACATACACCATGCTCATCACCCGTTTCTCAGCAAAGGAAAGTTTGAAAGTTGACTATAGATCTTACAACTATAAGGTTGTAACATATATAGTTACCAATTTATGTATTGAAGTCGATGCGATGCCCGATTTGTCGCGTGTAAATTTCTCCTCGATGACGTTCCCGCCGAAGGAAAAATAACGTCGTTCATGGAAGCAAGCAGGAGTAGTGAATCCACGGAATGATGCAGACAGTGAAGAAGACAGGGGAAGCCAAACCCTGAGGAGTGTCTGTGTGTGCATTAAGCCTCTCACGTTGCGTGGATGTGTGTGTCCTTGCTTGTTTGCCTGAAGAAGGCCTTTTACTTTCCCGTAGGCGTGGGGTTGGGGGAAAAACACGCGTCGTGCTTGATGAAAAATTCGCTGGAGAAGTAAGGGTGTCGTCAGCAGAGAACTTGCCAAATGATTCCTCACACAGCGGCGAAAAATGACCGTTGAATATATTTGGACAAGGTTTTAGACGAAACAATGTGCAGGAAACTTCGAAGCGAGGGAAGCTTGGGGTTGGGGTGGGTTGACCGTTAGCCTGGGAGATGAAAGCGGGGGTTTGCCTCCTTGAAGACGGGGAAAACGCTCCATGTGGCGAAAATTTTCAAATTTTTGGTTCGTTTTCGTATGCGGAAGAAAACTGAATGTGAATTACAGTTTGTTAATAATGTCACTTAAAAAAATGTTTGCACTGATTTCACTTATGCTTTGGCTGGGTATTCGATTTGTCACTCCTTCGGTCAACAATTTATAGTTACCAATTTATAGTGGCCGATTGTTTATTTGTTGGTTTTTTAATGGCCAGTTATGTAGCCATGTTTGATACGTAAATCGGTACTATAAGGAATGATGGTAATTACCGTTAATTGATAATGGTTATAAGTGAATGTTATTAATGAATGCTTTGGCCGAGGTCACCGAATCTTTCAGATCAAAGTATTGTTATTAATTGAGTTATTAATTAGGTTGATTGATAGATTGAGTTTTCTTCTTTTATTTAACACAAAATAAATTGATTAACGAAAACGACAGTATTGCTATTGCTGATTGTTTACATTGGAAATACTGTAATGTGTACACTTGAATTAATGCTTACAATATGACAATTAATAAAGCGGCAATGATGATCTTTTATAAAGTTAATTGAGTGATATTAAAGGGCCAATGAGGCCTTGCACGAATGATGTTTACATGATGGTAACGCGTGAATCACTGAGTTTGGTGTTCGAAGAGCGAAAGCGCTGCGACGCTTATCTTGAGGTTCCCGCGGTGTGACGTCATCTTTTGCTCGCTTGGTATGACGTCATCTTTGTTGAGTTTGGTTTGATGAGTTATATCTCATTGTTGATGGCATGTTGCTAAGGTGTTTTGGAATACGTCCCTGTCAAGTCCAGTTGGCCTCTACACACATATTCTGCTCGAGGTTTTTAGTCCATTCAGAACAAAAATTAAATGACTTATAAGGACAAATTTGCTCGAATTTTTAGTTTATTCACAACAAACATTAAATGACATAATGACAAATTAATCATCAGTATAATTCCTTTCTTTTTCTATAACCTCCTCCCACCTGTAGAAAAGTTTTTATGCCACGTTCGAAGAAATCCCTTGGTTTCGAGTTAAAAAAAGCGATCACTTCGTTTTCGATAGCTTCCCTGGATTGCAACTTTTGTCCATCTAGGTGGTGTTGCAGACTTCTGAATAAATGGTAGTCTGAAGGTGCGATGTCCGGAGAATAATGTGGATGAGGCATTTTTCCCAACCAAATGCCTCCAATTGGGCAGTGGCAGTGTGAGGGCGCGCGTTATCCTGGTGGAATAGACACCTCATTAGTATGCCCGCAAAATGTGAGAGTGCAATGCAATTGCAAATGTTGCAAAATGGCACCCACCCCCCATAGTGCCACCCCCACCCCCACAGTGCCAAACCCCCACTTGTTGCAAGATACCCCCACAGTGCCAACCAAAGGAATAAATAAAACGCCAATACATCATTCTGTTTATTTAGGCGAATTAATGGAAATAAATATACAATGGTGTGTATATATATATATATATATATATATATATATATATATATATATATATATATATATATATGATAAAAAATAATAATAATAGCATCACGAATGGGAAATATATAATAAAAAATATACAAAACGGTGCATTATCAATATATTAGTACAGAGAAAATATATACAGTTATATTAAATATATTGAAAATAATAATATACGAAACGTATAATCAATTGCACATTAGTACAGGAAAAACATATACAGTTATATTAAATATATTGACAATAATAATATACGAAACGTATATTCAATTGCATATTAGTACAGGAAATATATATATATATATATATATATATATTATATATATATATATATATATATATATATGCATATAACTGCAATGACCGCGCAGTATATAAATGAATAGAAACGACATAAGTGTTAAGGAACGTTTCTGCACAAGAGGAGGAGAGATAACGAATAATGAAAAATATATATATATATATATATATATATATATATGGGAATGAACTCAGAATGGTCCCCTGAGTTTTTTATGATACACACAGACAGTGCATGGAACAAGGAACTCTTCTGGGATAATTAAATCCACTATAGTCCGAATAAGTAATGGTAAATGACAAATACCATAGTTTTTCTTTTTCATGATGCTAGCCCGACGTGGGCAACGGGTCACTCGCAAAGAGGTCCCATAAATATAGCTTCCCTCACAGCTATCTGCAAAGCAGACAGGATCCAGCTTTGGGACATGGATCTAGGGTTTAAAGCACCTAGCCATGCTACATTTAATTATCCCAGAAGAGTTCCTTGTTCCATGCACTGTCTGTGTATCATATATATATATATATATATATATATATATATATATATATATATATACACATACAATTTAAATATACATCCTTTATGTTCTACGGCGCAAAACACTAAACTCACACGAAATAGTGTCTACATCCACATCGATATTATTTTGCACCACGTGATAAAACCGTCCAAGCAACACTTCACCGTTTAACTGATACGAAGGCATATACTCGACATAAATGGATTTCATCTCGTTCAATACTATTTTTGTGCCTACTTTACATCCGGTTGGCAAGTTATCTTTAAACACGGCTAGAATACATTCAAAAGCACGCACAAAGAGGTCATCGTCAACCACAACATCATTATTAAATACAAGTTTATAAACAAGCCTTTCCAATCGAGGGTTTTTCTTACCGCCCCGAGCTTTTCAATCGTGAACTCTTCTTCACTCTGCATAGCGACAATTGAAATAATCTTCCAAGTCGTAACGACAGCTATTCAATATATAGAGGTACAGCTCTTCAGGGTGAACAGTGTAGGTGAGCTCAGCCCTGTACCGCTCAAGTGCTTTGTACCAAAGTTCAAGATATTTCGAAGAATCTAAACCTTTTAAATATGCATCCAGCTCTAGACCATTCTCGCCTTGTTCATTCCTACGTTCGATAAATCCGTCGAGCAGAGCGGTGTATGCGTATTCAAGAACCGTGTCAAAATAAATCATATCCGTAACACGAGCGTCCAATATAGGCTTCAGCTTGCGGAATCCGACTATTTCGAACATTCTGTCGAGGATGAAACGGTTTCGCGTAGGGATAAGAACGTTATTATCAGATGCGTTCTTCCACATCAGTCGTACATCAATGCATGGCTGTTCGTTATTTATACACAACGTGCAAACAACGGCTATGAGGGGGCGTCACTAATCTGCTCTCTTCTTGTACCTACACCTGCAGGTATTTTATAACGGTCCTCTCCCCACTTCTCAACTATCACGAAGACTCTATTCATCTCCTCAACACTTAAATAAATAACATTACATTTGCTTGCTTGCCTGCAAATCGTTTCAAGTACATAGCTAATGGTGCTGGTTTCACGCCTGAACACGCGCAATGACTTCGTCACGGAGACATCGTACGAGGTGTTGAGAATGCTTCTCAAAGGAAGTTTCATCGTATTCGCACGTCCACTCGGTTCAAGCTCTGAGATGACTATGAGCCACAGGTGGTCGGATCGGCTCGACGGGGGGAGTGAGTGAGTCACGCTGATGAAACGTGTATGGGTTTGTTCGAACTCATATGTTTCATGAGGTACATGGGTGGGCGACTCGCTGGGGGGAGCGCGTCACACTGCTAAAGCGTGTACAGGCTTGTTCGAACACTCTTGGACAAACAGAATTTTCCGAAACAATTTCGACTTTAATGTTTTATCACTCCCCAGACGTTCATTTCCACAAACTAAATATCTTCACAATCCGGCGCACTATTTGAGAGAAACATATGTCCATATTTGACCTTTTTGTTTAACAAGCGATACTCGTCTCTAAAGTCTGTTAAAAACTCACACAGCCCATTAGCCACAACCTCACTACAAACCTCATCATGATACTGTATATATTAATATAGTGGTAAAAATACTTAAGATTCTCTATGACGACAAGATTTACATTCTCAACCGTAGGGTACGAGTAGTCGGTATGATGTAACATGACATAATATCGCTTGTCACATCACTCATCAACAAGACTCACTATCCATAGCCGTTGCTTATCTTCTGAACGTGTTGCTTCTTCTATTTCACGGTATATGTGAGCCTTTATAAAGCTTAGGTCTATAACATACTTCAATACATCGTCTGTACTACGAAATCCTACAACGCCCTCGCCAGAATACCCGTAGAGTATTTGAACATCTTGGTCCTTCGCACGACTCAATGTAGCCTTAAAAGAGGCAAAGGAGGAGGGAATAGGGAGTTTTTCAGTATCTACTACATCTTGGCACTTTGCCGAGTACCACTTCATAAATGTTGAACAGGCAATATTAAAGGTAGCCATTACTATTTTTCTTCTACGCGGGAGAATACACTTCTGAGCTCAAGGGTATGCAGAGGTCAACTGAGCACGCAGGGATAGAGGCATGCTCAGGTAGCGGCGTGACTCACGTTGCCGGTCTTACAGTGGGCGGGGCTTAGCTTTTTACTGTACACACACACACACACGCACGCACACAAAGGAGAAAGTGAAAAGCTAATTGAAATACGATTTATTTAATAAACGAAATATTCAAGGTGTATATATATTTACAAATACGTGTAATAAATAAGTTAACAATAGACATATCAAAGATTGTGGTATCCAAAGGGCACGGTATCATAGGTACCAGGCACCTGGTAGCGTTTCCTATAGGTGTTACGGCACACCTTTGTACCCCTAAGTTCCTTCACGCCCCCCAACTTCTGTGCCCGAAAATTGTAGGTACCTACAGTTAGTTGGGGCGGGCGGTCGCACTCATCATCTACTAAGCGCACTAGTTCCCTCAACGAATCAAAGTTAACGACCCGCCGAGGTACGGATTGTTCTTCATCACGTAGGGGTATAAAGACAGAAGTCGTAGTAATGGAGTTTCACACCCTCCGTAGGCGGAAAGTATAGCTTGAAGGGTTTGTACGCCCTCCGAACAAGCTATCACCGCATTTGAGAGGATCCAGCACCATTGAACGTTTGATCGTGTTTATTTCTTCACGGTACTGTCCATCTGCCTCCATCCGTGCATCATACTCATGCTCCCACAAGACTTTGTGAGTGAACTGGGAGCCTATAAGTTGATCGCGGGTGCGGGTCCACGCAAGACAGTCGGCAGGAGATCTACCGTGGATATCTCCTACGATTCCACACTCAGGACGGGGGCATCCGTGCCACCAGCAACCGTTAAAGGAGTACACAGTCTTCTCACCAGTGGCGCGGTTTTCACTTAGACCATCAACCCAAAAAACACGACCATTAACCTTAATGGGTACTTCACCCGTGTTGCGGGCATGCTTTATGTATACACCTGTCTGCTGCTGTAGGTGTATGAGCCAGTAAATAGCCTTGTGCCCATAACTGCGGGGTTGTTTCTGTGGATAATGGCTAAGGTGTCTTTAGGCATGAAGTTATTCTTGAACACCGTAAAACATAATGAGGCGATGGTGGTTGCGACTTGCAACGGATCGCATTTGAAACGACATATGTACATCCTTCTAAAGGCCTGGAAACATACTCTAAGCACGCGCACATCATTCACGCAATAACGCTCACATTCATCAGCTATATTATAAGGATTACATTCATTAAAACTGTTGTAGTATCGGTCAAAATCTTCACGTTCATCTGTACTCATACATTCATAGTTAAAGTAATGTTTGGGTGGAGGTAGTCCTACGTAATTTAAAGTTTCGCTAGTGAGGAATGTGTAAGGGAAATATCCTTTTGAAACTTCAGCGGCTACGCCCATCACCTTGGGTAGCTTTGCTAATTTACAAGGTGTGAATAATAAAGTGTCTTTAAACTGTACATTACCTCTTATTTGCATCTGTATTAGTTTGTTGCCTCTTTTCAAGGGATCACCTGTAAATATCTCAGATGACTCGTGCTCAAGCAACTCCTTATAAAGGAACTGTGTGTCAAATTTTGCCCCGTTATGGGCGAGAATATACAAGTCATTTTTTTAACTTGTCCGCTAACTTGACAATATAGGACACAAAGAGTTTCACAGGGCTATCGTGGGCATTCGTTTTAAAAACGTTTGTCCGTTTCCACATTTGTGACACTCATCACACTCGCTCTCCATACACTCATCACAGATAGTCTGGCTTACAAGTAAATGTGGAATAACCTCTTTGGTTTCAGCGTTCGTGTATGTTTCTATATCGTAGTACACAGTTATACAAGGGCTGTTTTTAGGCTTGGCGTCTTTCATATAACATACATGCTTTACTCCAACCGCCTTATATTTCTCATGGCATGTAGAACAGTGAATTTCATCACATTTATGCTCAAATTTCCCCAATTATCCATCATGTAAACATACCACATTCACAGATTCTCATTTTCCTGCACGTGCCAATTGATTTATGGAGCTCAAAACAGTTATTATTGAAAAATGTGCGTCTACACACATCACAATCCCTCTTCTCAGCTTCAACTACACGGCTTTCACATTTGGAGCTTTTACACTGCTCACATACCATGTGGCAATCTTTACAATGTTTCACTATATCATCCGCAAACTCGATACACCCTTACACAAATCATGATGTCGTCCATATTTTCGACTTTTATCATAACTCGCGTAAAGGTCCCTTATATTACGGATGGGAGATACGTTGTCCCTGACAGTCCTAAAATAAGTAGGGTCTTGTACGATCTCTCACACAGCTTTTAAAAACATACACAGTTCTACGACGATCATCCATTCCAAATACAACTATACGAACATTCATTTCCTGTTTACCCTTCTCAGCTCTTCAGGACCCATATTACAGTCAAACTCAAGTTTACAGTCTACAGCTAGTTTACGGGCACGCTCCACTACCGTAGGCAACCAAATTTTTGGGTCCGTGTATTTAGTACAGTAAACATACGAGCTAAGACTACTGCTATAAAGCCGCAACCACGATCGACGTTTATATGCCGTCTAAATAGCCTGAGAATTGAAGTTAAGAGTATAAGGTGTGGCACTATGACCCGCAACACGGAATACACGGTCAATATTTACCGTGAAGTTGTCCATATTGAAGGCTATACTACTTTGAGAGGCCTGCATTATACGGCCTAATATATACTCTATATCTTCAGCTGCCAAACGTCTGAACGGTATTACTACCCAAAAATCATCTACATCTCCGTCATCTGACCCGAATCCGAAGGACAGCCTCGTCCTGACTTCACGTTCGTCGCGGTTCTGAAGGGCAAACTCTACAATACGTTCAACTATGCGCCGTAGTCCGTGTTCAACACCATTGCTATACATGGATCTAGGATCAACCCTGACTATATACCGATTTCTAGTCAAGGCCGGGGTGGGGGTAGCGGTGCGCACCAACTCGAATGTTATGCCATCCTCAACAGAACGGGAAGCTGCTGTGGAGGATGTACCCGGAATTGAATAAGGGGTATATTTGAGGAAGGTACTATTGTGGGGTTGGTCGTAAGACGTTGAGGGTTGGGGCTCTATTACTGGTGGTCTAACAACCGGAGCAATCCTGGCACGCTTTATACCTGACGTGGAGGGTTCTTCATCACGCCTCCGCTTTGAACTGGCGCGTGCTACAGGTGTCGCTGGTGAGGCTCGTCGGCGGGGAGGTTCTGTAGCTGCACGGTCAACGGGTCGTCTGTGATATCGATGATGGGGTGCTGTACATCGTCGTCATTCACGGTTCTGTGGAAGAAGAAACAAAATATAAGGAGCAGCACTCAAAATTTGTAATATTTTGTAAATGGCCCACTTAGGGTGTGACGTGTTAGAAATGGATTCTGTAGAAAAATTCAGGTTCACGAGCCCATCCACATGTATTATATCTGGACCTACAGGATGTGGTAAAACTGTGTTTATGCTTAAAATCATTAAAGAAAAGGGAGATGTTCTCAAAATTTGTGCATAAAGTTATATGGTGCTATTCGACGTATCAATCAGTGTTCAACGAGTACCAAGATGAAATTTGTTCCACAAGGGGTATGACGTTAATTCGTTAAAGGGAAATGAACATACAGTCATTGTAATTGACGATCTCATGTTGGAATGGATAAAACGTTTGCCGAGACATTTACAGTTCTCCCACCATCTTAACATAAGCGTGTTCTTCATCAATCAGAATCTATTTTTCAAAAATAGATACATGCGCGATGTGTCGCTAAATACACAATATCTAGTCTTATTCGCGCAACGTAGAGATGTATCACAAATTGGGGTATTAGCCAATCAAATGTTCCCGAATCAGCGTAAGGAGTTTTTGGAGGTTTATAAAGAGGCCACAAACCAGCGTTATGGATATTTGCTTTGTGACCTTCACCCGCGAAACACGTTTAGGGTGCTTCTAAGAACGAATATATTCCCAAGCGAACCTGAAACGGTGTATATTCCAGAATGACAAATAGGCTAAAGAAATACCGTGAATTAATAAAAATCTATCAACGATTGCCCCGGGCACTGCAACAGATGTTTGTTAAAAATATCGACTCTGACTTTTTAAAATGCATCTGTGAAATCTGTCTTAATGTTATAAAATGTAATGTGCCAATGAAACCCTCTCAGAAGACTCGCTTACGTCGTTACAAGAACATAATACGAGCGCTCGCTCATAAAAGTCAAACTGTGGGTAAGAAAAAGCATTATTGTACAAAGAGGAGGATCATTCCTACCCATCTTATTTTCAGTTTTGGGTCCTTTACTGACTAGATTAATATAATGAAGAAGGTGGTTGTGATTCCGCACGAGGTGTATGCTTCATTGCAAAGTTCAAAGACTCCAGACACGGCTCTAGAACCCCGTAAAAGTAGGCTTAAAAGAATGGAAAGCGAGTTGCTAGCCCTATTAAACAGTGAAAAGTCACCTGATGAGAAAAGGATCTTGTACCAAGAGGCTTTGCAGAAATTTCTTCATGAGTACGAAGATTATAAGCATCCTACAGAGCTCCCCGTGGTTATTAGGCACAGCGCGAGTAGTGCTGAGCAGCGACACAGGACCTGGCCCGACGATGCCAACCAAAGAACAACGGAACACAACACATCGAACATGTGCTAAAAAACAGCCTCCCACATACATTGAGGAATAAAGGTTAAGTCTTTATAATCTATTGAGTGAGGACCCCATCATACAGTGGACCGATACAGGCGAGGTCATTGTTGAAGGAACAAGGGTACAAGGATCCAATATCGTTGATATTGTTCATGATCTGGTGAGAAAGTGGGACAGACCCTCGCCAACAGGATGGAAGCATATTAAAGCAAGACTACAACAAATAAATGTCCTCAAAACATTGATAGGTAGTCTGAATAGGTTAAAAGACTTGGAGCAAGTCTCGCATGTGTCACAACTGAGTACGCCATCGCCCCCAGCGGTAACACCTCTGAAGAGGAGAAAGAATAGAACAAACGGCCAGCCTTATCAATGTGACTCTAAAATACGCAAATGGCTAACATATTAAGTAAACGCTATTATGACATTTCTAACCCCGCCCCCTATGGCGGCGTTAATAGACTGTACAGAGGTGTTTACGGTGTAAGGAAAAAAGATGTTGAGAGATTTTTGCTGGAACAGGATGCTTATACACTTCATAAGCCGGTGAGAAAAAGGTTTAAAACGGCCAAGACAACAGCTGCATCGATTAACTCTATTTCGCTGGCGGATTTAACAGACATGCAAAGATATTCAGTGTATAACGATGGTTACCGCTACATTCTATTCATAATAGATGTATTCTCTAGATACCTGTGGTTAATTCCCCTGAAAAATAAATCGCCTGAAACAGTTGCTAAAGCGACCAAAACGTTGATGTTGAAAGAAAACAGGATTCCTGGCTATTTTTGTATGGATATGGGGAAAGAGTTTATAGGACGCGCTTTTCAGAACATACTGACAGAGTTTAATATCAGCTATTACACTACCAATTCTATACATAAGGCCTCTTTAGCTGAAAGAGTTCAACGTACCATAAAGGAGCGCACGCATCGCTACTTTACACATAAAAACACATACAGATTTCTAGACATTCTGAATCATTGGCTTCATCCTACAACCGTTCACTCCATCGTACGATTGGCACAACGCCTAACGAGGTTTTAGAAAGAGGTGCGCTGCCAGAGGTGAGAAGAGATGGAACACCACCACCACTACACTCTGCGCGTTTTAAAATCAATGATTATATAAGGCTGTCGCGTTCGGGAAATAAATTCGCGAAGGGATATGAGCAAGGATCGACACGTGAGATTTTTAAAGTTAGGGCTATGAGACCTAAAGGTGAGATAATGATGTATTACATTGAAGATTTGAATAGGGAAGAAATCAAGGAAGGCTTTTACCGCGGAGAATTGCAGAAAGTGGCATTTAATTTAGGAAAAAACGTGTTCAAAATTGAGAAAATTATAGGAAGCAAAGGTTCAGGAAAGAGAAAAATGTACCTGGTGAAATGGCTAGGTTACCCAGAAAGCTTCAACATCTATATAAAAGCTGATTCAATAATGAAGCTTAAATAGTATGCAACATGGCTCCTAACCATTTCTACGTCACACTCCCGTCCTCCTCATCCCTGTCTGTACACCCTAACACCCTCGCTAACTTTGTGACAGAACTCCACGGCCCCATTGAATTGGAGCGTGATTCGTATGAGGTGGGGTTATGTGAACTCCAGTTAGCCACCAAATTTTTAACTCTTGAAAATGAACAAATCATATTTCTGATCATTAGAAGATTGGATGAGTGTGAAAAATAAGGCATAACCTTAGACAATACTATGCGCTCAGTCCTGTTCGGTGAGGAACGGTACTATAGCACAAATGTATCGCTAGGAATCGGGCATTATGATACAGCCATGGACATTTTGACGGGGTTAAACAGGAGTCTTGAAATGTCGTACCTATCATACGATTTACTTTTTAAAGTCGTAAACATAGACACGCCCGCATGCACATTGAAGTTAAAGTCAACGCTTAGTAGAAATATTAAAGATAAAGAGCTGTTCACAATTGTGGCTGAGGGCCAATATGACTCAGCTCTCCAAAGAGATACCTTTCACGAGGCACAGCATGACTTGTCCAGCTTAATGTATAAATTGAAGATGGAGAAATTGGGTGAAAGCTCTCCGCCCCCAGACATGTGCTATATTTACAGCAATATCGTAGAGCACCAATTTGTTGGGGACACCCAGGCGCGCCTGCTGCGCATTGCACACATCCCCAACCATAGAGAGAAAAGTTTGAGCATTACATATGACAAGCCCCATTATGTAAATGTTGCGACTAATCTATTAACCAACATCTCGATATATATAAGGACGATTGAGGGAAAAATTTTCCCATTCCGTGATGGGAGCTTTGCAGTGAACCTACACTTTCGTAGTTTATAATGGCTCGAAGACCGTTCACAGTCTACCGAGGGGTGAGGTATCAGCGTGGGAGTGGACTTCGATCCATTTTTTCATCCATACTACGCACCGCTGTCCCACTGTTGAAGAGGGGTGCCAGGTACCTAGGGCGGAAGGCGTTAAAAACAGGTTTTAACGCGGCAGAAGACATAATGGGTGGCACTAAGCCTAAAGAAGCTCTAAAAAAACATTTAAAACGTACTCGGGATGAAATCATCAAAGATGCAAAGAGAAAAATGCGTGGCGGAAAGAAGAGATCTGGCATGAAGAAGGGGTTACCATCACGTGGTGCTAAACGTAAAAGGAAATCAAAAAAGAAGTGTTCTAAGCGTATGAAACCTCTGGCTGATCATTTTTTTAACTGATATAAACTGAGGACACTACTCTCACGAATCATAGGCTGACTACTGTAATACTTGTCGAGGGAGGTGGCACTATTTCTGACTCTTCATGGCACGTTTCATCCATCCGTGTAGTCCACAATGCTGTAAATCGGAAGTGTCCCTCTTTGATATGCCCCCCCACTCAGGTCTCTATTGAGCATAGCGACTTTATTACAATTAACCCATTAAATACAATTAGTTCACCCAGTGCCCCTATAAAATTCGTGATACCCAGCTCAGGCCTTACTTTTTTGACCCGAACTGTATGCACATGCATGCTAAACTGCGTATAGCCCATTCTGATGGAACGGACTGCGGTGATAGTACTCTGCCTACCCGGAAACCAACTTTTTACACTCCATATTCAGCAAGTGTGAAGTGTATTTAAACCAGGTTAACATCTCGGCAGGAACGGGGTACTACCACCTACGAGCCTATCTGGAAAATGTCCTCAACTTTTCAAAAGAAGCGAAGGACACCTTTTTAACCGCTGAGGGGCATTACCGCACTAAAGATGAAAATGGAATAAAGGATAAATTTAAAAATTCTGAAAAAAAGATATATGAATGTTTTGGACGCCTGCATACAGACTTCGCAATCCAGGAGAAGTTGCTTATGAACGGGGTGGATATGAAGTTGAAGCTTACCCGCACGATTCCTGAGATCTGCATAAATCTGGGGTCTGATTAAGAAGAAGGCGCGAAACCCGTTTCGATACACATCATGGAAACGTATTTGCGTATACGCCGAGTGAAATTAAGTTCCCCGAAACAAATAGAAATTGAGAAAGACTTAATACATGCCACAGTAAAATATCCAATCAACACGGTACATATCAAACTATACACGGACCCCGCAGGGTTGGCCTCGAAGCAACTAGAAAACGTGGCCCTTGGAGTCCTACCTAAAAGGATATTAATTGGAATGCAGGACCACGCCTCGACGAATGGAAAATATAAAAAGAGTGCCTTTAAATTCGAGAATTTCGGCCTTAAAAATATTACTCTATACGTAAATGGCCTCGCTCTGGGGGAGACCATGATTACAGACTACTCATCAGACGCTGCGTTCCCGCTCTGCGCGAGAGCATATAGTAATCTGGCTCATAATACAGGCACCTGTGATGAACTTGTTTTTGGTGTAACACAAAGAATTTGTCGAAGAATTTAATATTTATTCATTTGATATTACGCCTGACTTGTCTGCTGGCGCTGATACGCATTTAAGTCCACAGCAGAGTGGGAATATCTCAGTCAGGTTGGAATTTGCCAAGCCTATAGACGCGCCTATAAGTGTACTCGTGTATCTCGAATCACAGGCACTAATAGAAGTTGATCGTTTCAGGAACGTGGTCACAGACTTTTAAAATGGACGCGAATACACTCTAGAGCAGGGGTCCCCAACCCTGTGCCCGCGAGCACCATGGTGCCCGCCGACCCTTCTGCGTGTGCCCGCCACTGACTGACTACGATTGATAAGTTTTTATTTAAATTTTTAATAAAATGTTAAGTATGTTACATATTTTAAATATTTAGTTACTAAATATTTAAAATATGTAACGTACTTAACATTTTATTAAATTTTAGTAGTTAATTACAGAAACATGCTCATTTATTTGAAAATAATTATTTCTTTATAAATAAATTAAGTTATCGTTTTGATAAAGATTCTTAGTTAGCCCATCCTTGTTTTTTTTTGTGTATTATGTTCATTATTTTACATAGGAATTAAATGTTTTTTTTGTGTATTATGTTCATTATTAAGTCCAACTATAAATTTGCCTTGAAAAAGTAAATGGTGCCCGCCGCTCTACCGGTAGTCTTGAATGTGCTCTTCGGCACAAAAAGGTTGGGGACCCCTGCTCTAGAGAGTAATGAAAAGTGACCGTTTCACACGCTCAAAATTTATCGGTGTGTTTGCGAAGAATGAAATATTGAATCTGCCAAGTACGAGAAACTGGTACGGGATTATCGTTAACACCGACATTGTGAGGGGATTCACTGGCTTGCAATCTATTTTAAAAATAGGGAAAGAATGTACTATTTTGATTCACTCGGATTTCAGCCCTGGAATGATTCGGTAATTGTACAGTTTATCGCGCAATTACATGTGCCTGAGATTGTTTGGTCCCCATATCGTTTCCAAGGATATTATAGTGAAACATGCGGATTGTATTGCATTTTATTTCTCATGCACATGTCACGTGGGAAGGGATTTATAAATTTTTAAAAATTATTCGATTTGTGCGACAGAGATAAACGATAAAAGTGTATGCAGACAGATAAAAAAGGTTCCCATATGTTAGCACCCCCTGTAATGTGTAAAGGTGTATATGTATATTGTGTAAAGTTGTATATACATTTGTAACTGTAGCCATTAAGACTTATTTAACGGATAATGGCCCGGTTTTGTACATGTTTTCTGACATTTAATAAATGAAAATACAGTTTTGTTCTTAACCTCAAAATACTTACATTAGTTCCTCGATGATCTGGCACTCGCTTGACCGGATGTGAGCCAATACCTCGACTATTATATTCAGATCACTGGGTTGGCCGGGCGGAGAAGCCTCCATTTCATTTATCCCCCTTTCATCAAAAGTAGCTATAATACAGCCTTGCTCCGGTTCGGTCCTATAATAATAATTAAAATAAAGAGTAATGCCACGAATTTAATTGCAGATAATTCATAAAAGTTGTGTGTCCTACTGCGGTGCTGAATTATCGTGAAAAATATTCTTAAAGCTCCACCATTATACACATATATATGCCGAAATACTCGCGAAGGTAACAGAAAAAAACATAATGGGGTTAAATTTACGTTAGACTAACAGCAAATTGTAACCATATGCAGATATCCTGACAATTTTCAAAAGTAAAATTAGCTGGGTGTGCTATGCTCCGTCTGCCTGCAGCGGGTCTCGAACTCGCAGCCAAATCTTAATAGTTTTAATATTTCTATTGTAAGTTTTTAATGTTTCTAAAAATCCTACAATGTACAGTACAAATAAAAACACCATATATATATATATATATATATATATATATATATATATATATATATATATATATATATATATATATATATACTGAAATAAACCCGAAGGAAACGGAATAAAAAATATTTTTGAAAACGCTTTTATTGCGGCCTTTTACGGTTAGGTTATAGTTATAAACGAGAAAGAGCCCTAGGATTAATTTTCTTTGTAGGAAAACACTGAATAAAGTTAGGTTAAACACTTAGGGGTTACTTACATTTCAACAGCGTCTTCATTGAGCGGTTCTAGCACTTCATCACAATTTTTCGTAACACTCTGGGTAGATAAAAGTTCATCCCGATCTATAGCATTGAAGAGGTGGAGCACCGTGTGGGCATAAATGTCTTCAACCTCAATCAGATCGGGGGAATTGTACAAAGATAACCGACTCATGGTGTATAAAGCACTAAGCGAAAAATGCAAGAAACTGAGGCTCTGAGTCGAAATTCTCCCTTTACAAGGGGGCCTATGACCAACCCACAAAACACAATCGTTAGCATCCTATTGGCTAACGGTGAATTTTAGGCGGGAATTGACGCGGCCTGCATAGCAACCAAACAGAGGTCTTGAGATCCTCCCCACAGGGATGTGGTTGGTTGCCCCATGAAATCTGTGGCGTGTCAGATGTCCCGATTCGTGGAGAGACGCAAAACGATATGATTTTCGATCTTGTATTCGAGAGAGAGAGAGAGATAAAACGTGTTATGGCAGTAACAGTTTGCCTGTACATTCTCGTTTGTTGGGAAGGGATTTCGTGATATTGGAAGCTATATGTTTGTGGTGCCTTGAAACATAAAAGGGAAGGATATTTAATTACCCATGAAGGAATGACAAAGATGTGTGATGTTAAATACGATATCGAGCGAACTGAAATGGCTCGACGCTGGTTAGGTATAATTTAAAATGCATATCTTGTCGCAAATCTTGGGAAACCGAGAACATCCAATAAAACAACAGATGTTGCAGATTTTATTTTAAAAGCGAATGAATATAGCTGTGTATATATATATAAGCTCAGATTAGAAGAACGTTTATGACATGTAATCAAATTTTTGGTAGAAAGACAAGAAAAGCTATGGTGAGTAGGGTCATAATTGGATCAGAGAGAGAGAGAGAGAGAGAGAGAGAGAGAGAGAGAGAATGAGATAAATTGCGTATCTTGTCGCAAATCTTGGAAAACCGAGAACATCCAATAAAACAACAGATTGTTTCAGATTTTATTTTTTAAACGTGAACGAAGATGAATATATATATATATATATATATATATATATATATATAAGTTCAGATTAGAAGATCGTTTCTGACGTGTAATTAAAGTTTTGTTGTGGAAAGATAAGAAAAGCTTTGGCCAGCAGGGGCTTAATTGGGACAGAGAGAGAGAGAGAGAGAGAAACAACATGGATTATGTCAGAATATATGCTTTAATTAAATAAATAGCGTGAACTGGCAACTTAACCAGATACGCCAACTGGTGGAGAGAGAGAGAAATAAACAACATGATCGAGTGTTGCAATAACGGGGTCCTGTCCCTACGAACCGTGGAAGGACGTGCAGGATCTCGAGCCCGCTTCCACCTTAGAGTTTAACGCTGATCATTAGGTCACCCTGGCTATCACCGTGCCGGGTCTCGAACCCGCCTCCACCTTAGACTTAGTTTAACGCGGATCATTACGACGCCCTGGCTAGCAACCGCGGAAGGACGCTCCGAAGATAAATATAACTATATAATATATATATATATATATATATGAGAAAAGTTCAGAATGGGAGGGCTTTATAGCCCCATAATTAATTAAATTTTTTTTTGCTGATGATGCCCGGAGGCACTGGCTGTTTAAGCCAATTGGCTGATTAAGCCAGAATATATGCTTTAATTAAATAAACAGCGCAATCTGGCAACTCAGCCAGATAAGCCAACTGGCTGATTAGGAACATATTAAGACAACGGCCGCTCGGCTGAAGTCTTAATATGCGCTTGGCTCCCGCCAGGCGAACACCTCTCCTCTTCCTTTCTCTCTTTCTCTTGGGGGATAAATCCGTTTCCAAATTGCATAACCCCTTGTTGCTCTTGCAACATTCCCCCTCCCCCCTTGTTGCATAACTTGCAACATCCCCTCCCCTTTGCAACATTCCCTTTGTTGGGTAGCCGTTTGCAACATCTCGCAACATTAACCAATACTGCAGTGCAACGGTTATCAATATTGTATTGCACCATTGATCATTATTGCATTGCAACATTTGTAATTGCTTTGCACTCTCCCATTTTGCGGGCATGCTACTCACCTCTGCGATTAATTAGTGCAGGACGTTTTTCTTGTAATGCCATCTTCAATCGTTGGAGTTGTTGGCAGTAGACTTCAGCTGTGATTGTTTGGTTATCTGGCAGAAGCTCAAAATGAATAATTCCTTGAATATCCCACCAAACGCATAGCAAAATTTTCTTTGGATGGGGTCCATTCCTTGGCTGAAGTTCAGGCTTTGTTTCACGGCTAAGCCACTGATGTCGACGCTTAATATTCTTATAGAGGACCCATTTTTCATCCCCAATGACGAACCGATTCAAAAACGGTGCCTGCAGTTGCCGAGAAGGTAGTGATGTGCAAATATCGATTCGATGTTGAAGATTCGCTTGTGACAAATCATGCGGAACCCATTTTCCAACCTTCACTACTTTTCCTAACAGCTTCAAATGACGATGAATGGTCATATGGCTAACGCCGAGTTGCAGGCCAAGTTCTCTTACAGTTACCGTTGGGTTTTCCTACTCTGTTGCTTTCAGCAACTCTTCCTCTAACTCATTTGATCGTCCTGTTCGTTGATAATCTTTCAGACTGAAGTCTCCATTTCTGAACTTCTCAAACCATCTCCTACACATCCATTCGCTCACATCATCATTTCCATAAACTCTTTGAATGTTCTTTGCGGATTCACTAGCGTTATATCCTTTATGGAACTCATACAGCATCACATGTCGAATATGCTCTTTCGTGGGCTCCATGTTTTTTCAATTACTGTAATATCGTAGGGGTGGCGTTGTAACTGTATGAAAAACACCAGAGAAAATATTCATTAGCCTAATCCTACACTAGCCTAAGTCATTCTGTATCGTGATAAAACATGTGCGAACTTGTCGCCGCGTATATTTTGCAACATTTCTAAACTATTTCACATTATCTTGAGGTTATTCTATTATCTATCGTCCGTTTTCTAATCGAGCAGAATTTATGTTACAACCTGATATAATAACAAATTAGAGTGGCTGAGAGAAATATCAACTTTTGACTGGAGTAGAATAACCGAAAGTAATCATAACGTTGGAACAAAATTTCAAACATTGTCAAACACATTAATGGATATATTCAACAAACTTTCCTCGTAAATCAGAAGTAATATCTAAAGTTAAATACATCAACCAATGGATCACCCCAGCACTCATTGTGAATATTAAACGCATGCATGTCCTCTTTATATTATGGAAAACTGATATTATAACCGAACAGCCATACAGAAATTACTGTAACAGACTTAATGCAGTCATTAAAAACACAAAAGCAGATTATTATTGTTCAAGAATTGATGAACAAAAAATCCAATCCAAAAAGGCTATGGAACACACTGAAAGAGTTAACAGAAAGCTTAAAAGTAAAGTAAATCCCTTCCTCCCTCACAAAAAAACGAAAGTGAATTGAAATATTGGCGTAAGGAAACCCCAAGAATGTTAAGAGAAGAGAAAGGATTGAGTTGTGTATTGTTGAAGGTAAGGGGATAGTCGTGCGGAAGATTGTGACGAGTAGACAGATGGAGGAACCGAGTTTTTGAGCCATTGAAAGCCACAAGGTTTTCTCTGCCCCAATCAGAGATGGCAGAAATATCAGAGGTCAGGTGTACCGTAGCCGTCCTACGCGAAGCATGGAGTGACTGTTGGGAGGAACGCTTTGGGAAGCGGGTGGAGAAGTGACTACCATAAAGCTAACTACCATAAAATTTAACGCCGCTAACGCTGACGCAAAGCACTTCAATAGTTAGCGCCGCTAACGCTAATTTTGTCACTATTTTTTTCTGAAACCACCCTAATTTATATACTTATGTTCTTTCCGTAATTTACTTACATATATTAACACACACTTGATATAATTGGTTGCTAAGGTACAAAAATGTGACGTTATAGTCTACGAAAATGAAAACATTTTTATGTAGGAGTCGACTTCCTTTAGTACTGTATATATTAATAGGGAAAACAAACCAACGGAAGGAAGAATAAATTCTATTTAATTTCCACGTATACAGAATATTTAATTCAAATACACAAACTGAAACTCAAAGAAATTTTAAAATATTGACAAAGACAGTAAATCGTACCAAAACTTGAATGTTCCATTGATACAGCAGATTACAAAATAAAAATGGATATCGCTGAAACGTGCTGTAAATAGAGCAGTGGATATACAGAGTCTGTCCAATAAGTTACAGCTTACAACCTCTAAATGTTGATCATCAGTTATAGTCAAATTTAGATGTCATGATAAACTTGCAGTTAGTGCTGCCTCAGTCTTTTATAATGGAGATTGCTGTCGGCGAACAATTTTAGTACAAGGGGTTTTGAAAAATTAGCGGTTAGCGATTGACTTTCTCTTAAAACTTAGCATCGCTACCTGTTTCGCTAACAATTTTGAAAATTAGCGGCGCTAAAAGTATCGCCAATAAAAACGTTAGCGGCGCTATTTTTAGCACCGCTACAGCTAATCCCAGCACTGTATACACAATATATATACACATACACACACACATACCTCGTGGTGTACGGACGTTTTGTTCCCGCTCTGTATAATATCAAAATAACTAGTGTTTATAAGTTCAGCGGTAAATGCTATCTTATTACCAGTATGAGTTTAAACCTCAGTGAATTCGCGGTAATAATTTAAATGAAAGTCAGTGGCATATAGCGTGTACAAAGAAAAACTACATCAATTGAAACATAATTTGAAAATAACTCGAACGGAAAATGAGCCCTTGAGATTTTTAAATTAGGCCTATACAGGGGAAGAAGGTCAGATAAAATTCGAAAGAGCCATAAAACGGGAAGGTCAAGTTTTTGAGACGTAATTTGAGAAGCGAGAAGAAAAGAGGCACACTAAAGGAAAGAATAAAGGAAAGAATAAGGGAATAAATGAATAAAGAAAGAATAAAGAATAATAAATAATAAAGAAAGCAGAAAGGAGGGAATAAAGGAAAAAATGGTAAAAAATATGAAGAAGTGTGTAAACTGCGGTAAATCCAGAAAGCTGAATAGAGCTGGATTATGTTTAATGAAATGCGCTGCGCAACAGCTTTGCGATTGCAAAAATGAAGCGGACCAGGCCACGGGCTTAAAATGCATTCTGTGCAATACCTTTAAACACTACGAATGCATGAACTTAAATAGAAAAGACAAGAAAATTATAAATAAATTAAATAACAAAATCATAGGCATTTACGGCTTCCTGTGCATCACATGCATGGAAAAAAATAAGAATATGATACAAAGAGCAATGAACATGGGCAATACATGTTTGCCGACAAATGACAAGGAGACACTAGGAAACGCTGGCACAAACAAACACGAGGCGCAGGAAAATGCAATGCAGGAAAGCACGCTACAGGAGGAACACGAGGCTCATGACAACACAATACGCTACAGGGAGATGCAAAAAGTAGCCTCAGAGAATGAAATATCGCTCGCCAAAGAGAGAGAGAACAGGGACACAAAAGAGAAAGATACCAGGAATATAAAGGAGAAAAAGGAAGATACCAAGAACACTAATGAAAACTCGTCGAAGACAAAAAAACCAGTGAGTAGGGAAGAAGTGGTGGCGAAAAGAAAAATTGAATCACATAGGGCTCATAAGGAGATTAAACGACGGGCCATTAGTGAATACTATAAAACAGGGTTGTGCATATATGGAGCAAACTGCAGGTACAGTCACCAAAAAAGTGCTTCGATATGATGGGGAATGGAAGATTGGAAGATGCAGATACGGACAAAACTGCCACTTTTTCCACCCTTCTATGTGCAGACAGTCACTGACAGAGCGAAAATGCCTGAATATAGAGTGCCCATATTTTCACATAAAGGGTACCCAAAGAAGAGAACAGGGAAGAACAGACCCTATCCGTATTAGAAGTAACAACAGGAGCAAGGAAGCAAATTTTTTAGAGGAAATGAGAACTATAAAAGCACAGCTTGCCCTGCAAACAAGAAAGGACAGAACTCCGCAGGCATATTCCCCACACCATTACATACATCACCCCACTATCCAACACCACCCACCAATATTACAACCACAGTGGTATCAAGTGCCGCAACCCCAATTCTCCCAAATGCAACAAACAGGAACCGACATCGACCTGGAAACGACCACTATATACACTATATACAAATATTCAAGGCTTCTACACGGACATGCAGGCTGCAAATTACAATACTTATAGAATTTAGCCACTGAATCCAGTATAGATATTATATGCCTAACGGAAACAATTGCATAAATGCGAAAAAGGCTGTGAAAACTGCATTGAGGATACTGAATTAGCATTGGTGGACTACAACATACACGGAGCAGATAGAGTGGCTAGACGAGGAGGTGGGTGTTGCATCTACGTGAAAAAAACATACACATGTGAAGTGAAGGTAAACAAATCAAACAGCACAGTTGAAGTTATTATATTAGAGGTAAAAGAATTGAACCTAACCACTATGAACATCTACAGACCACCAAACACCACAAAAAGTTAATTCCAATTTGTTACAAATGAAACAGAAAACATTAAAATTACTTGAAACTCCAGCAACAAATATTCTAATTTTTAGAGATTTTAATTTCCTATTCAAAACATGGAAGAAAACTGACGAAGTTACATATGTCGAGAAGTTTCATGGCAACATTACGAAAGATGAGAGAACCCAAGCAACAATGCTATTAGATATTATAGAACATTACGCCCTTAACCAGGAAATCTGTGAAGCCACGAGAAAAGAGAACGTTTTGGATTTAATCTTGACAAATAACAACGAGATAATAATAAATAAAAAATAACGTACACAAAGTTCTCCGACCATAACCTCATCGATATACAATTGAAGTTAGCACCCAAAGGTCCGAAAACGCATCCGAGAGAGGCAGATTGAATATTTGAAGGCTTAAACATAAATTCAAAGAAAGTAAATTGGGAAAACTTAAATAAAGATTTAAAGGAGGTAAATTGATAATTGCTACTTCACGAGAAGACTCCACAAGAAATACTATGTATAATAGAAACTGAAACCAAACCTATAATACTGAAACATATTACAGAGAGACAGGAAAGAAAACGTAGCAAGCTCGAGAAAAAAATCAGGACACTCTTCAGGCAACGAAGACAAACGTAAAACATCTCCACAGATGCAGAACTGATGCAAAGCGACTCAAACTAGAGAGGAAACTTGGCGAAATAGAAATGGACTTAAAGCAAACATTCATACATAAGACAAACGAGGAAGAAAACAAGGTAGCAGAAAACAAAAAATAACCCAAAATACTTCTAAAAGTTTGCGAAAAGGAAAATGCAGTGTAATGAGAGTATTGGTCCGTTCGTAGACGGGGAGGCCGAATACACAAATGACCCGAAAGAAATAAGCGAACTGCTTAGGGAACAATTTAACTCTATGTTTAGCACCCCTAAGTCCGAGATGGAAGTGGAAAACCCAGACGAATTTTTCGACATAGATACAAATTAACCAAGAACAAATTCCGGCACAAACCTATTAATGGACTTCGCGTTCACGGAAGGAGATGTAATTACGGCCTTATCACAGATGCGAGACAATTCAGCACCAGGGCCTGACACATGGAGTGGCACGTTTCTGAAGAAATGCAAAGAAAGTATTGCCAAACCGCAATACTTACTATGGAGGAAATCATTCGACACAAGACAAATTCCACTCCCCTTAAAGAACGCGAACATTGACCCCCTATTTAAAGGTGGTAATAGAGCAATGCCCAAGAATTATCGGCCAGTGGCTCTCACCTCACACCTTATAAAGTGTTTTGAACGTATAAATAGAAGCAAAACTATCTACTACCTACAAGAAAAAGACTTATACAACCCAAATCAACATGGCTTCAGGGCTGAAGATCGTGCCTATCACAGATACTAGACCACCAGGAGAAAATATTGGAAACATTGTGTCGAGGACAAAACATAGATATAATATATACAGACTTTGCTAAAGCCTTCGATAAATGTGACCATGGAATCATAGCACACAAACTTAAGAATACAGGAATTACTGGAAAGCTAGGAAGGTGGATATTTAATTTCTTGACGCAAAGAACACAAAGAGTGATGGTAAATAGAGTTAAATCGAAAGTCTCGGAAGTCGTGAGCTCTGTCCCACAAGGGAGAGTATTAGCTCCCTTGCTGTTCATAATAATGATTGCAGATATTGATGCATATATTAAGGACAGTATTGTATCATGCTTCGCAGATGACACAAAGATATGTAAGGAAATATTGAACGAAGGTGACATAAGAAAATTACAGAATGACCATGAAACATTATTCCAGTGGGCAGAAGACAACATATGAAGTTCAACGAGAAAAATTGCAACTTCTAAGATATAGTAATACAAGGAGCTACAGAAAAAAGGGTATAAAACTATGCAAGCGAAACAGATAACACCAAATCCACAAGTCAGGGATCTTGGAGTAATAATGTCGTCGAATGCAGAATTCAGAGGGCACTATAACACCAAAATTACGACGGCTAGAAAAATAATAGGAATCATCTGGAGGAGCTTCCGCAGCAGAAAAGTGAACATTATGCTCAAATTAGGGAAGAGTCTAGTCCAGTGCTCTTCAACCTTTTTATGCTTACCGCCCACTTTTGTAATTTTGAATCTCCGTATCGCCCACCAAAATTAAAAATGCAAAAACTCAAACTAAAAGTTATATACCCTGCATAAAACAATAAAATTAATTGCAATTACCTTTAGATTAATGAGATCCTTGAGCCACTAGTGGGCGGTACCGCCCAGATTGAAGAGCACTGGTCTAGTCCTACCAATAATTGAGTATTGTTCAGTACTCACAAGCCCATACAGAAAACGAGACATTACGAACATTGAAGCTATACAAAAGACTTTTACGTCTAAGATAGGGAAAACGGAAAGTGAAGACTACTGGTCTCGACTACAATCCCTGGAACTCTACTCTCTCGAAAGAAGACGCGAGCGGTACACAATAATATACATATGGAAAAAACTTGAGGGCTCTGTCCCTAACCTTAGAAATGAAATAGAAACAAACTGGAATGGAAAAGAGGCAGATTTTGTTCGGTCCCAGCTGCGATGGGACAAGGGCCATGAAACGAGGATGGAAATACCCTCAGAATACGAGGCCCAAAGCTTTTCAATGTTCTACCAAAAGAAGTGAGGAATCTCCAGCACACCGACCTAAATAACTTCAAGAACCAGCTGGACAGATTCCTGCGCAAAGTCCCTGACCAGCCATGCGTGGCTGGCTACGAGGGCAGGAGGAGATTAGAGAGTAACTCCCTCCTTCACCAAATCCCGCAAATGAGGCGGGATGCTGCAGAGGGGTCGACAGCAGGTAAAGTAACCTAAAGTGTATATATATATATATATATATATAAAATCAGTAGATACCGCGAGGTTTCGTTTCCAGAGATCTCCGCGTTATCTGTTCTTGGAAACATGAGAAAAATAAGTTAGGTTCAGGATACCCCCAAAATATACGATTTTAGCCAAAACATCACAGTAATATTATACTACTGTGCAATGACCTGTAAATAAATTTAATAATAAACATATAATGGACATGTAAATGCAAACGAAGTACTAAAATATAAAGTTAACCATTCTCGTCACATTACTCGTCACTCACATCTCAAGCTCGCGAATGTCTGCGTCTACCCGCGGTTGCTGGGTGCCTGGCTTGAATTTTGCCCGTTTAGCTTAAAACATACCGCGTTATTCTCGTCTTGGCCGCGTAATCAAACTAATTCTCCTATATCTTTTTGGCGCATGATTCGCGTGCCGCATTATCAAGCGTATCAGCGTATTATCCCAAAACTAAAGATGGAAAGGCTATTTTCTCACTTGGTTTGTGGCCCCAGTAAAGCCAAAGGTTTAAGGGTAAAGTTAATTTATATATATATGATGCAAACCCACAGGGAAAAAGAAAAATGATTCCAAGGCCTTTCGTTTATTCAGAAGTAAACCTCGTCAGAGAATGAGGAGCATTCCCTGACGAGGTGTACTTCTGAATACACGAAAGGCCTTGGAATCATTTTTCTTTTTCCCTGTGGGTTTGGATCATCCATTCAGTTCACGTGTTTAATTGTGAAATTCACCCCATATATATATGACGCGTTCGGTGGAGAAGGGGCGAACGCCACAAAATTCGAAAAATGAGTTTTTTGTCGTATAATTATCCTTTAAAACCTTTGCTTTACCTATGCAAAAAATTAGATGTTAGTCTGCACTCTTTCACGGTAAAATTTAGGTTTTAATGTATCTCAGAGAAATTCACTCCGCATCATTGCTTCACATTGAACACATCTATCTACTTTCTGGTCACTCGACAATGCCCTGTGATGCTCAATTTGGCCAAATTAAACAAAATATAAAAAATAATTACAGCAATATTATTTACACCAAAAAAGATTATTTACGGCCATAACTACAGCCGTTTCGCAGCGCTTCCTAGTTGTAGAAATGAAACAGCTGATTTTCTCGATTTTGACGTCCTAAAAACGTGCATTGTCATTAGGAAATCAACAACTACTAAATTTACAGATGCAAGAAAGTTAATATTTGACTTTCACACCAAAAGGCTAAGTAATATCTACTGCATACCGCACAACCCCAGATAATAGCCATCCTGTCAGACTGCAGAAAGGGAAAAAATCCTACAGTGTCAGTTTATTCATCTAGCCCAGCAGACACTGCAACCAAAGTATTCCCAATTGCTGCCAATAACTAAGGAAAAATGAAGATCTCAAAGAATTATCAGACTAATGCCTGCAACTGCAGTGAACTATTATACAAGATTGTTAAAGGAACTGGAGAAACCGAAACAGTTGAAGCAGGTAATACAACATTCGACGAAGAGGACCAAATAATGGATTACACCAGTTAACATCAGAAGCTATCAATAAATAATATTGTAAAATTTCTTGGCGTTTTATTATATCGACATATTACACAACAATATTTTACTCAAATATGTGTTCAAATTCATACAACATTTCAATAAACCGGAAAAATACAAAGGTTTAAAGTTTACAAACTTTAACTGCATTTTGTGGCATAATTCGAAATGTTGCGTTCGCCCCTTCTCCACCGAACGCGTCATTATATATATATATATATATATATATATATATATATATAAAATAAGAATTATAACCCTTCATTGTAATTGCTAAACAAATTAAAATTCAGAAAATTTAATTAATTGTACCAGGGTTTGCTGGGTTTTTGTTTTTTGCTGTTGAAAATTTTTTTTAGAAGGTTCGATAATTATGTAGTGCCTAATATATCTATTATTTTTAATTTATTTATTTAATCTACAATATATATTAAAAAGACATCTTTATTTCACAAAAGTTCAGATATGAGAGATAATAATGACATATTAGAATTTTCTCCATTTAATTTTAGATCTTTCCTTTATTTCTTAACAGCAGATTTCAGCTTTATTTAGATCTAACTCAAATTTAAATTTTTAAGATGCCAAAGAGTTATAGAGGTGGAGATCTAAAGCTAGCGAATGGGACGAGGTGACTTTAAGTGATCAGCCTACTAGAGTACTATGCATTATTGCAAAGAAAGTATCACTCGAAAAAGAGAGTGAAACATCATCTAAGAAATGCAGTAAAAGAAAAGTGGAATGTTTTGAAAATGAGGCAAGAGGTATGCCGAGACGCGAATTTGGAGCATCAGTTGAAACTGATTTACTACTCCAACTTTGGCTTCTGGCAAAGATGATCCAAAGATTATAAGTGAAAATGTGCCTGAAATAAGTGACACCAGTGCAGGTTCATCATCATCCACATTCTGTCACTCAACACCAATAAAGCATAAAAGGCAAAGATCAATTACACCATTTGTGGTAAGAACGACTGTGGACCAAAAGGAAGAATTAGAATTACGAGTTGGAAGGTTCTTTTTTCAGCTAATATACCTTCAACGTTTTAGAAAAAAGAGATTTATAAAATTAATCAAAGGTCTAAGATCAGGATATGAACCACCAAACAGGAAAAGGTTGGCATCTGATCTGTTAATAAAGTTAATGATGAAGTAATCCATGAAAGGAAGAATGACCTTAATCTTGATGATTGTACCATTACCCTTATACAAGATGGCTGGAGTTCAGTAGGTAATGATCCTATTATTGCGCACAGTATTCATAATGGAAAAAAGCCATATCTGATTTCAGCAGTAGATGCTGGAAGTACAAAAAAGACAGCAGAATATTGTGCACAGTTAGCTAGAGAAGCAATAACAAAAACTAAAGAAATATATGGCATTGATGTAAGTATAATTATTTTGTAGATACATTTTATTTTAGTTATAAACTGAATGTAATTCTCCGCCTTGGTATACTCAAATGCTCAGTTCCTTATGAGTTATGACATTTTATTTTCAGGTATTTGCTATATGCACTGATAACGAAAACAAAATGATAAGAATGAGATAAATTTTTAAGGAAATAGGCCCTTAGGGAAAGAAAAGGCAGAAATGTTGGTTCGAATCTACCGCCACCTAAGGTCAAAAGATGCTGAACATACTGATCAATAATCAATATTAGGTACCACTTAAATTATTTAAATTATAAAGCTGTAAAGAAACCTGATTTATTTTTAGATATAGGTAGCCAATTAGAAGATAGATAAATTAGATTCAGTATTAGATATAAGGTTCATAATGAAACATGTCAAATAAATAGTTTCTGGAAATTTTAGTTTATATTGGCCTTATCACATTAATTATAGTTTATAGTTGTTAATATATAAGACTGCATAACCATATTATAAAAAATGCCAAGTTAAAAATAAGTTTATGAGAAGTAAATTGATGTGGGTTTTTAGGTTGGGTTTTGCTGGGTTTTTGGTCTTGGGTTTTTTTGTTTTGGGTTTTTGGGGGTGGGTTTTTGGGTACCAACCCTGAATTGTATCATTCTTGAACCACAATGACAGTTGAAATCTTATACAAATTTTAAAATTATTTTAAACAGATTCAAAATGTGTGATTTACATAAAAATTATTAACATTATAAAATTAAAATACGATTTTAGCAAATTTATAAAACTGTTTCAAGAGATTTCAAGGTGATAGCGAAGACTATGAAACAATTGCTTATTAAATTAACTTCATATAAAATAAATTATTAGGTTAAAAACGTTAAATCAGTAAAAAATAATAAGTTTAAAATGAATTAAATTATGCATTAATTTCGAGAGAAATTATATATTTCTCACCTATAATAAAGTTATTGTATATTGTAGTCCAAATTTCACGCAGCCATAATTTGTTTAAAGATTAATTGGAGAATATTCTTGTTTATTTTAACTGAGAGGATAATTTTTCTTTTTCTAAAACGGAAGAGGCGTTAACTCTTTGTCATATGATTCCCCATTTAAAACAAAATTTATTCTTGTATCTTTTTTAATCGTTTGCAAACAGAGAATGTGACGCTTTTGTAAATTAATTTTACTGAGAAATAAAATTTATGCCAGAAAATTTATAATTTTCTTTTTCATATTCAAATTTACTTTCTTTTATTGCTTCCTATCGCTCTTCTGAACCCTCTTCCTCCTTTCAGGAGAGCAGGCTGCGCTAGACTTTCTACACGTTCTCATTCCTATTCTGTCCAACTCTGTAACGCGAGGGTTAATCGGTATTTTCAATCTTTCATCCACTCAATTGGTGAACTCTGGAACAATCTTCCTCAATCTATCTTTCCCCCTGCCTATGACTTCCAATCTCTCAAACGCAGAGCGTCTAGGCATCTCGAAAACCCTGGACCTTGATTTTGGCCCTCTTATTCTTCTATAGGAGGGGAGGGGGCGCTTTTCCGGGCGTTCGCCCTTGGCCCCTCCTTCCTGCATAAATGCATAAAAAGTATGAGAGAGAGAGAGAGAGAGAGAGAGAGAGAGAGAGAGAGAGAGAGAGAGAGAGAGAGAGAGAGAGAGAGAGAGAGACTATGACAGTCCCTATAGAGAGATACAGTAAAATTCTTTGATACATCACCTGTCTAACTGCCATTAAAAGATTGCATGAATTTACTTCAGTTTCTGCACAAATTTTTATTAATTTTGGGTTCGGTTGTGTTAAAAAGCAAAAATTTCTTTATTGAAATTTCTGGTGACTAAATGAGCTCTTGGGGAATTTCCGCGATGTTGTAAGGACTTAATAAGCACAATATGATGATGTAGGATGTTGGAGGTGGATATTTTCTTTTATGCAGGAAAGAGGGACCAAGGGCGAATGGCCACAAAAACGCCCTCCACCCCCATAGAGGAAGAAGAGAGCCAAAATCAAGGTCCAAGGTTTTCGAGATGGATAGATTGATGATGAGTTTGGAACAAAACTTTGAATAGTAGTAGTGTTCTTTTTCAGTAGTGTGAACTGTCTGTAAATTCAAGTAATGATTTATAGCATTTGGTATAGATTAAAATTATATTCTTTTTAAACCATATTCAGTGAATATGGTTTGGTTATGCATGGAGCTGGTGGAATCTGGAACGTGATTTAAAGAGACAAGAAGTGGGCACTTCTACTAGCATCCCGTTCCCCTTCCCC
Organism: Bathynomus jamesi; assembly: GCA_023014485.1. NCBI lineage: Eukaryota > Metazoa > Arthropoda > Malacostraca > Isopoda > Cirolanidae > Bathynomus > Bathynomus jamesi. The sequence continues at coordinate 24,350 of JAJOZX010005801.1, read as the reverse complement.
TCCTCCCGCCCCACCCCCACCCTATACACTGCGAATCTTCCGTTTAATAGTAAAAGCTTTTGACGGTGACCGCGGGAAATGTATGTTTCATTACGTTATAATTGTACAGTGACTCCGCGTATATACTTTTATGTGTCATAGTTAGTAATAGTTACATAATTGCAATTAATGTGAAAAGATGCCTGAGCATCGAACCGGTGGTATCTGGAGCATTATTTAAAGGGACGAGAAGTAGGACCCCTATCGGCGTTCCCTCCATCTCCACCCCAACCACCCCCACCATCTACGCTCCCCCGCAAGCCAGCTCCTCCATCGATACAGATACAATGGGATCGTCTGCTGAAAATCGTGTTCTTGTAGAAAATCCTTTGTTATGTTTTATATTTGACAAAGTAGATCATATTAGGTCAGACCTTCTCGTATCCGTTTGTCATGATTTCTATGATTCGGAAGAAATAGAACATGCGAGGGTACAGTTAAACACCCTGTTCAGTGCTACCCTCCCAACTCGTAGAGGTAATTCTAGAAACGAGAATATCCTAAAATATATTATAAATAAAGTGTCGACTCTCCAGGATAATGAGAACAATATTACCTTCTACGTTACTAATTTCCATAGAATACCGGTAATCTCTATGGGTGATGTAGACGTTTCGGTGCTCCTCAAACAGTACAATGAAGTACAAAAGTCGTTAGTTGAAGTGAAACACCAACACGTGGTGTCAAATCATAAAAATGCGTTTTCGCTAGAACAATTCCGGTCAGAGTTAGATGCGTTGAAAGAGACGCTCCTCCCAAAGCCCAGTTACTCGGAAGTTGTTCAGCAAGTAAGAACCCCAAGAAGCGCGTCGAGCAGCGAGGGAAACGAAATCACCTCCCCCAACTCCCCCCCTGAATGTGGGGTGGAAACGTAGCATGCAGGGGAAGCGTCAACCTCCCTCCCGTTCAGGAAAGGACCCCTGCTCCCGATTTCACAATGAGAAACAAGGACTGTCCGATGCCAAGAGACGAGGCATCATTGCTCTCTTCCTTACCTTCCACTGCAGGGGAGAGGCGTTCGATTACTCAAACGCCTCGCTCGGGGTGCAGTTCCCCCCCTCCCACCGAAGAAGGGGCACGCGCGTCGTCCGTCAGGATATGAACACCGCTAACAGACCCTCACCAAGTCACAGAGTAGGAGAGGGGCCTCCTATCCCCCTAAGGTCGTGCCACCCATACCCCAGGCAGGCGAACCCTGCTTCAGGGAGAGTGAGGGAAGAGGACGGATGGGTCACAGTTAACAGGCGCTCTTCACGGAGGGTTCCTCAACCTGTCTTCACGGCAAGGCCATCGGTGAGGAATCTCACCCTCTTTGTGTCACGAATCCAGCTCTCGAACGAGGAAAGCGATATTCGACACATGATGGAAGAAGTCAGTGGTGAACACATTATATTGTTAGTTAATAAACTAAACACAAAATCTCCGTATTACAACTCATTTAAAGTAATAAATAAAGGTGTAAATTCGCATTTCAACCCGTAAAATATGAGTCAGTGGCCAGACGATATTATTGTTAAGGAGTTTATTCACTTTTCCAGGAGATTTGATAACAGGCAAAATAATAATAAATAATAATAATAATAATAATAATAGGCGTCCTAACGGCAATGCTTGAAATTTGTACTGTGTATAATAATAATCATAAATTTTCTATCAGTCATGGCGGATAACTTGTTGAAAATAGTCTCATATAAGGTAAGGTCAGTGAGGAATTCAATTGTAGATGTTCATAAAATCTGTGACAGTGCAGATTTGATACTCCTGCAAGAGCACTGGCTACCTAAGCAAGAGCTAAAATTCCTCTCTACCATCCATGATGACTTTATACACCATGCGTCATCAGCAGTAGACTTGTCAGATGAATTAATGTACGATAGGCCTTTTGGTGGTGTTGCTTTCTTAATAAGGAAAAATTTGTAAACTGCTATTTACCATACAACAACGGCAGTAATCTAGATGAATATATTGATTTGCTGTAAAAAATTAAGTCATTATCAGATAACCCCAAATATTCTCACTGTATAATAATTGGGGACTTTAACGCGCATGTGAACTCGGAATTCTTTGTAGAATTGGGCAACATGTGCGAATCGGCCAAATTAAGTATAAGTGATGTAGATGTATTAGGGATAACCAGTGGTAATTTTACATACGTTAGTGATATGAGTGGTACCAGCAGGTGGGATTGATCATTGTCTCACTCGTAATAATCTAAAGGATCGAATTGTTAGAGTTCATATTCTGCATGATTTCCTTCTTTCTGATCATATACTATTAGAACTATTAATTAATTTTACCAATTTATGCGCAACACGACTAGAGATGGAACCCGTTTTTAAAAAACAGGTTTTTAACTGGTGATGAAAATTTTTAATCATCACCGAAACCGACGATAAGAACCGGTTTTCACATTTTTGCGCAAGTCTCCGATCACTTTGGTCCATTTTCTATGAAACAAACGCTTCCAAACGTTTAGAAACATAGTAATTACGTTTTGCATCGTTTCATATAGTTTTTTGTTTGTTTCTAAGTGTAAATATAATTGATGCTTCAGAAGTTCAGTCTTGAATGTTATGTGGATGATTGCACATTGATCAGTTAAGATTCTAAGATTTAATACTCCATCATGTCAAAGAAATTAAATGCTTGGTATCATTTAACTCGTAAGAATAAAGAAGAAGCAGAGTGTATGACATGTCACAAAGTTTTAAAGTGTTGTGGAGGTTCTACTGTACTTCAAGTTTATCATCCCACATGAAAAATATTCATGGCATAAACATCGACCAGATTAATCAGCCATTGAAGAAAAAAAGAACAGTGGAAGAGTTTGTGCAAAAAAAGTCCATAGAAGAGGAAATTTCGAAACTTGCGTGTGTAGATGGACTGAGTTTTCAATCAATTGCTAAAAGTGAATTCATTCAAGAAAGCCTAAGAAAGATAAAATATGACAAGCCTCATCCAACTTCCCATGATGGTGTCAGAAAAATGGTGCTTAGTTTTTTATGAGAAAAAGAAACATGAATTGGTCAACTACTTCAAGAATCAGGTGAGACAAGGAATCCGCTATTCATTAACTATGGATGAGTATACATCTTTGCAAAACGAGAGATATATTAATATTAATGTTCATGATGAAAATCAACATTGGTCTCTTGGTCTCATGAAAATAAATGGTTCTCTCGATAGCACCAAAACTATTGCAATCGTTAGGAAAAGATTGGAAGACTTTGGCTTGGACCTAGATAAGCATGTCGTGGGTTGCACCACCGACGGTGCCTCAGTAATGGTCAAATTTGGAAGAGAAATAGTACTTGATCACGCTATACATCTTGCGGTTTCGGATATCTTGTATTCAAAAACTGCTGAAAATTCAGTTGAAGGGGAAAGTGACCCTACCCCTGAAGATGAAGCCATCGAAGATGAGTTAAGCGAAGATGAGTGTGAAATTTTATGCACTGATACAATTTTTGAGTCCGACATAGATGACGTAATTGTTCTTCCAAAACTTCGAGAAGATTACTTAAAAGTAATAAATAAGGTGAGAAAAATCTGCCGCATATTTCGAAAGTCTCCTTTGAAAAATGAGAGATTGCAGGATTTTGTCAAAGATGAATTTAATGGAAAGGAAATGAAGCTTATCCTTGACTGTAGAACGAGGTGGAACAGTCTTTTGGCCATGAGAGAAAGATTTTTGAAACTCAAAAATTGCATTCCAAAGGCCCTCAGAGTGATACGCTCAACAGAGACGATTTCAGATGAAGAATGGAATGCTCTAAAGAGCCTCTTTGACACGCTTCGTCCACTGGAAATTGTTTTGAAGGGACTCTGTTCCGAAGATGCAAATTTGCTCAAAGCTGAATCTTCCATGAAGTTCATTTTGGATAAATTTGAAAGCAAAAAAATCCTTTAGCTTTTGAGCTATGTCAGTGTCTCATTGATCGCTACTCATCGAGAAGACAAAAAGAAGCTGTCGCCTTACTGAGTTTTCTCCACAATCCCGAGGTCTTGAAAAATGAATCATCAGCACCGTTCCTCTTTCCTTCAAGACAAGCACTTAAGAAGTATGCGGATCATACATTTAAGAGGCTTTTTCCAGAAGCTTGCCAGATTTCAGAAACAGACGGCCAAGTCCAATCAATTGCTTCGAAACTCGAAGATTCACAATGCAGCTCAGGTCGTGAAGTAAATGATGACGATCAACTTATGAACGAGTACATATGTGAGATGAACAAACTGAAAATGAAACCCAAGAAAGATTCTTCTGAGACCTTTGACGTAAACAAAGAATTCAAATATTTTGAAGCTACTTTGAATAGAAGCGAAAATTTGGATCGAATGTACGAGGCGTTGCTTGCAATAAAAGCCACCAGCGTCGAGTCCGAGTGTGTGTTTTTAGCTGCTGGTTTATTCGTCACAAAGATTCGATCAAGAATGGCAGATCAGACACTTAATACTCTTTGTTTTCTCAAGTGTTATTTCAAAAATCAAGTTCGATAATAAACTTTTTAATTCAAATGTTACACATACGTGATTGAATCAATTAAAACCTTATTTTTGTTTAATATTTTGATCATTTACCTCCCTAAAAAGCATACAGAATCCCATAGGTGAAAACCGGTAAAAACCGGCTTTAAGAATATAGCGACGGTGAAAACCGGTTTTACACTTTTCGGTTATTTTCCATCCCTAAACACAACATAAGAACTCAATAGGTAAGAATAATCGCGTCGATTGGTCTCATGTTAATATGCAACAGAGAATAGAATACAAAGACAGAACAGGTCACCTCTTTAATAATTTAGAAATTTTGCATCTTGCCTGTAGTAACCCTTGCTCAAATGATTCTCACTGTAAACTCATAGATATGTATTATAGTAAGATAGTATCCCTGTTAAGAAAAGCATGAAGCCCCCTGATTAAATCTTACAACTATCATACTAAGATTATTCCCGGACGGAATGATTTTGCCCCCCTGAAGAGAGAATCGAAAGACGTCTACGATTTGTGGTGCTTTCATGGTAGACCCAGATTAGGACCAGTATACATGAATATGTGTAGAAGTAGGGGTCAGTATAAGGCGGCCATAAGGCGATGTAAACAGGAAGAAGAGTATATTCGAACATCAAAAGCCTGTGAAGCTCGCATAAATAACGATAATAAATTTTTGAAATTTGTTAAGAATCAAACGGGTGTCAAAAATGTCCTCCTCCGACAATCGATGGGGTGTCGAGGGAGGATGAAATTGCAATGCTGTGGAAAAACCACTACTCTAACTGTCTAACATTCTTAACAGTGTGAGTAGGGATAATCTTAAGATAGACTCCAGCGAAACGCCTGTGGGAGGGACAAGGGGAAATACTTTGATATCAGTTCCTGAAGTAAAGTGGTTAATCAAAGAGTTAAAGACTGGTTCTGCGTCAGGGGTAGATGACCTCTCGAATGAGCACTTAAAATATGCCAATGACGTAGTATGTCTGCATATATCATTGCTCTTATCAGCCATGCTTGCTCATAGCTATATCCCTGCAGAGTTCATGAGGGTATATATCTTGCCCCTGGTCAAAAATAAGTATGGAGTCATTCTGTTCAGCTATAATTACAGGCCTTTTGCTGTCGCTTCCTGCTTCTCGAAACTACTAGAAAAACTCTTGTTACTCCGATTAAATGATTACTTATGGACCTGTGTTTGAAGAAACAATATAAATACAATGACAGTAATTCAAACTATTTATAGCTGTTTCCTAGATATAAGTAAGGCATATGATAGTGAACCACAATATTTTATTTAAAACACTAGAAGACAGGAAGGTTCCCATGTACATATTAAATTTATTGAGATTTTGGTATTCCCACCAATCTTTTATCGTTAGGTGGAGCAATGTACTATCCGAATGTTTTGGCTCCTCTTGCAGGGAGACAAGGCTCCTTGCTCTCCCCTATGCTGTTTAATGTGTATATCGACAGATTAATTATTTCACTTAATGAGGCAACAGTGAGATGTTGTATAGATAACACAAGGATAAATAACTTGGTTTATGCCGATGACATGGTGTTAATAAGTCCCTCTGTTAAAGGTCTGGATCGGCTACTAAAAGTCTGCGAAGTGTATTCGCAGAAACATGATATTCTTTTTAATGTTACAAAAAATTAAGGTTATGCAATTTCATTTTAAAAGCTGTAATCAGCCAGCTGATATTAAGTTCAAAATGAAAAGTGAAGTAATTGAGGAAGTAACGGGGAAGAGGGTAATGGGGGAGGCAGGGTTATGCAACAAGGGGGTGGGGGGTAGCCAAAGTTGCACAAAAGGGGGTGAGGGTTTTTTGGCGGAGATGGAGACTGACCTCCCCCCAAAGGGGTAACCCTAACGTGCCCTCGCTGTAGGCGAGTTTGCGAAGCACAAGCCCCGCCCGTAGGGCAGGGAGTCGAAGGCTCTGCTTGTATTAGATAAAAAAAAACACCCTAAACACTACTACTTCCTCTTTTAACTTCCCCATTTGTAAATTAACCTTTACTTATAATTGCAACACCACATGAATGAATCTATAATAATAATAATAATAATATGATATAATAATTGAGGCAGAGTTTGTCAAAAAATAGTCTGTAAAAAAAATTATTTCAAAAGCTGAAATCGGATACTGAAGATTTTGAAAAGAAATTATGGTGCTACTGTAGCGTGCGGTCAACAAAGATATTTATTTACACTATAGCGTGCAGTCTACAACATATTTACAAATTCAATTACATTAAAACAAAAAATTTAAAGGACAAATAAAACAAACAATTCATTCTATGGGATATAATGCCCGGTTAGGTTAATTGAATGCCCGGCTAGGTCAACTGTCTGCCCTTGACGATTGGTTAGGTTAAGTTGTGATATTTTCGTTAAAACTAACCCTTTAACGCCGAACTTTTTTGTAGGGTTAAGTCTAAATGCGTGTATTTGAAACTCTACGTATTCGACCCAGTAGGCTTTAAAGGGCTAACGAAAATATCACAACTTATCCTAATCAATTGTCAAGGCCATACAGTTGACCTAACCGGGCATTATATTCCATAGAATGAATTGTTTGTTTTATTTGTCCTTTAAATTTTTTGTTTTAATGTAACTGAACTAATATTTGTCTTCATGATTCCCCCTTTTATAGTCCGCCTTGACCTCACATTCGTCCCCAAAGATAAAGTCAAGGAATTTCAGGTCAGGTGAGGTCAGCACAAATTCTTTTGTAGACTAAAGATATCTTTGTAGACCGCACGCTAGAGTAGCACCGAAATTATTAAGGCAGTGAAAGCTTAATATTTATTTTAAGGTCACGAGGAACTTTTGTGAAACTTAACAATTGACCTCCCCAGTAATTGGGGATGCCGAAGGCTCTAGCACCTCGGGTCTAGCTAGATGGGCCCATAGGGCCCACTTTAGCTAGAAAAGAACGCAGCAATGAAAATCTTAAGCTTCACATCCGAACTCATTGTATCAAGATTTGTGAAGCTTCAGATTTCCATGGCTGCGTTCTTTTCTATAGTTTTACTGACCAAATAATTGACTCACCAGTAATGAATGAATGATGCAAACCCACAAGGAAAAGGAAAAATGATTCCAAGGCCTTTCGTGTATTCAGAAGTACCTATAAGCTATCTAAATGGTTAGTTAGTTTATTAACGCCGTTAGTTGGCTCTATTTCCAAGTCACATGTTGTAAATAGCATGGATCTTATTGACAAACTGAAGTTTCCTAATGACCCTAATTTCAAACCGGTAAGTTTTGATGTATGCTCGTTATTCACAAAAGTCCCTGTTGATGACCTACTTGATTTTTTAAAAGATAAGATCTCTGAATATTCTTTCCCTGTTTAACACAACACTCTTATTGAATTAATTAAGCTTTGCATCAAAGATTGTAAATTTCAGTTTGAAAATAAGTGTTGTATGATGTCGTTTGGATTGGCGATGGGAAATCTCCTCTCACCGGTATTAGCTAACTTATATATGGAATTTTTTGAAAGCAGAATTTTGCCTACTATTGTTAATTTTAACCTTGTTTGGTACAGGTATATAGATGATATTTTATGCCTTCGGCCTAATAATTTGGATGTTGACTTATTTCTTGGTAGGCTCAACAATTTAGTTCCATCTATTAAGTTCGCTGTTGAAAAAAGAAAATAATGGAAGCTTATCGTTTCTGGATCTAAAAATTCGGAGATACTTTAATCAGTTAAAATTTGAAGTTTATCGTAAGCCTACTAATAATAACTCGGTGCTCTACCGTGAAACTAGCCTTATAAGGCTAACTAACGAAAATATCATGACAACCTAACCAATCGTTAGGTCAACTATACGCCCTTGACGATTGGTTAGGTTAAGTCGTGATATTTTCGTTAGTTAGCCTCATAAGGCTAACTAACGTACCTGCTGCTAATCCGAATAATCTAAGGTAGATCACGTATTGGAATGTAAATTTTAAGGTAGAGCACATATTGGAAGAGCACCAATAACTCTTATGTGCATTTTTATTCTGACCATCATCCCTCGGTAAAATCTTCTATTTTCTCTGCTGTGTTTCTTAGAGCATTGAGAGTTGTCAGTCCTGAACTTTTAGATTCCGAGTTATGCAATATCATGAATATTAGTACCAAATTATGTTAGTCTATTTCATGTTTAGATAACTGCCTTAGGAAAGTCAAGAATAGGTATTATAATATTGTAACTGTAAAGGAATTTGAGCGTAAAAATATCCTTAGCCTACCTTACCGTGTAAATTTTCAATATCTTTCGACTTTACTTGAAGCAATTGGTATCACTGTAGTCTTTAAGTATAATAATACTGTCAAATCATGCCTAATAAGGAATAGCCCGGATAATGCGGTTGGTTGTGTGTATTCGGTTGGATGTACACAAAGTGACTCACAGACTCAGCATATCTAGGTCAAACGGGTAAAACGTTAGATATTAGAGCAGGGGTGGGGAACCTTTTTTCATTGGAAGGCCGCATTTCATTTAACCAAGACCCTATCAGGCCGCATGCTGAGAATTTAACATATACACTTATACAGTGCAACAAAATATCATATTTTAGTCTACAATCTACATATTTATTAATTTTAAATCAAACTTGATAATACGTGAGGGCTTTTATAATAAATAAAAAATTCAGCAAGTGCACATTTATTTTTGGGGGAGAATAATTAACAATAGAACTAATATTAAGTGAAAAATGATATTAAGTGAAATGATGTTAATATTAAGTGAAAAAGTGATAAACCATTTAATGACTTTTTTGTGACTGCTTATTGCGGGACAGGAGTCGTGCATTTGGTTCCAATATCGTTGACCGTAGTTTTAGTTGGTCCTCCAGGTGAATATTCGTCATCTGAGATCTCAAGCGCGTTTTGATTTGAGTCACATATGAAACGTTCATTCACAACAGTAGGTTGTGCCGAAAGAAGGCAACATTCGACGAGCATGTTGGCGCAGACGTGGGTATTCAACGCCATTTTTCAACAGGATCCTTCTCAGTATCAAATAGAGACTTAAAGATATTATCTTCTAATAGCTCAATCAACTCCATCTGTAAATCTTCAGGTGCCTTGGAGACACCAACCAGGTGTGGTTGGAAAGCTAGTTTCAGTGTGAAGTCATGTTTCTCAAAATCTTCAAATCTTTCATCGTATTCTTCAATTAGGGAGTCTAGGACAGCTGTGTATTCTTTCACATCGCATTCCCTTAATGATTTGCTTGTATCTTCTTCATCAATTACATTTGCCAGTTCAGGGAAGTGTTCAGCTGAAAGTTCCGATCGGGTAAGGATAGTTTTGGAAAAGCGCAGCTTCCTCCGAAAAGCCTGGATTTTTTGCCACATTTCATATATGGATTTAGTTTTACCTTGCAAAGAAATATTCAGGTAATTTTGCTTGACATTACGTCACACAAAAATGCAGCATTTCTGCAGAAATCCTTTTTGACAATTCACATGGTTCATTGAGTTCCTCAGAAAATCTTGTGATTTGTTTTCGCAAAGACAAAAGTTTTTCAAAGACTTGCCCTTGTGACAACCAGCGCACTTTAGAATGATACGGAAGATCCACACTGAATGTTCATCATCAAGCATAAGCATATTGCGAGATGTCGTGATGCATTTGTTCTAATGTAGTTCACAATACGTATAACTTTACTTAATATGTCACTTAAAACAGTAGATTTGGCACAGAGATTCTGTTGATGCCAAATACAGTGAAAGGAAATCAAGCTATCTGGATTTGGCAGTTCTTTTTGTAGTAGCGCAACAAATCCTGCACATTTTCCTCTCATGGAAAGTGCACCATCTGTGCACACACTTACTAAATTACATAAATTCAGTTTCGCTTCACGGCATTTTTCTTTGAAGAGCGACAAAACGTCAATTCCACGTGTCTTCCCCGTAAGGGTACCCAAAGCCAGTAACTCCTCGTAGCATTGAAAATCTGCAGTTATAACACGAATAAAAAATGACACTTGCGCTGAGTCAGTAATATCAGTGGATTCATCAAAGGTAATCGAATAATAAGTATTTTCGCTTTGGCATATTGTATGAAGTTGTTCAGTTACATTGAGGGCTAATTCATGTTGCCGATCAGTTATGGTCCTTCTTGAAAGAGGTAGTTGTTTGTATTTGTTAACCTTGTCTGAATCTAAAGGGGCTACAACTTCAACAATGCATTCTTTTATGATTTCCACATCACTATATGGCTTACCTCTTTTTCCAAGTATATATGCTACTTTATAAGTTGCTTCAGTGATTTCAGTCCTTAGGCCTGACATCGTTTCAAATACTTGCTGTTGTTGCTGCTTTTGAAGTTTCATCTTCGTAAGTGCAAACTTCGGGGTTCTTCTTCCAATATAGCATACTTGTGGTTCTTATGAGTTGCATAATGCTGATATGCATTGTGTTTCTTCACTGTTGCAATTATGGCGTTGCAGAGCAAACACATCATTTTATCTTTCTCAGTAACTATGAAATACTGCAATTCCCATTCTTCATGGAATACTCTGTTCTCTTCCTTTAATTTTCTTTTCACAGTTTTTGACATGATTGGGGTACCAGAAGATTTTTAAATAAAAATGGTACACGAATTGATCCAAGATTTACAGTTTTAAAGGAAACAAGCGTGCGTGTCACTATCGGAGAATCGTCAGTAACTGTCATCCAGTCAGCCAGTCGAGTTGATCGTTGATAGGTAAGGGCGTAAGCCGTAAGGCAACTCTGCCAGTTTCAACTGGCAACGTTGCCATATTTCCTATTGTTCAAGCCATAAAGAAGGCTTGTATGTGTAAGAAGCAGTCAGGGCCGGATTAACCATTAAGCAAAATAAGCCCGTGCTTAGGGCATCAAGGGAAGGGGGGCACCACAGAAATGCAACAAGGCAGGCTGGATGCCTTATCTCTACTAAGTATAGAAGCAGATGTGTTACGTAAGATTAGTTTTGAGGATCTGATCAAAGACTTTGCAATTAAAAAAAGTAGGAGAAAACTTTTCAAATATAAATGAAGTGGAAGTATACAAAAATAAACATTATTTTCCATCTTACTGTAAGTTTTGTTTCATTTCAAAAAATAAAATTTTATTTTATGGTTTATTTTTGTTTATATTTTGAATTACATATATATGGGGCACCAAAATCTTTTAAGTGCTTAGGGCCTCTAAAGGTCTTAATCCGGCCCTGGAAGCAGTGAAGCTGAAACCATGATCTAATGAAATAGCCTAAAGCCCTAAAGTGGTATCAGTTGCTGTCCATTATCGTACGGTATGAATTCTGAATGTCAAATAGGCAGAAGGCCACAACTAGTACCCCAAAAGGCCGCATGCGGCCTTAATGCCGCAGGTTCCCCACCCCTGTATTAGAGTAAAACAACATAAATATGCGTGTAGAACAGCAAATAATTCTAATGCATTGATTAACCATATGTATAGATGTAATCATAGTATCAAGTGGGACAGTTCTAAAGCGCTCGTTAAAAACAGAGCTATAATAGAAAGGAATATTCTAGAATGTGCATTTATCCATTTTAAAAATAATTTCAATAACAGTGCGGGAATGTATAAAATTGACAATATCCTGTTAAAATACCTTTTGTCTCTAATTAACTCTTGTTAATCATGTGCTAATCTTTTTGTGTTTCTGTCCGGTGGTATATATTTTTGTCATCTCGCCTTCTTTCATTCCCTGACGAGGTGTACTTCTGAATACACGAAAGGCCCTGGAATAATTTTTCTTTTTCCTTGTAGGTTTGCATCATATATATATATATATATATATATATATATATATATATATATATATATATAATTCTTAAGTAGACGTGGAACAACACTTAAAAAATTAGAATTAATTATAATAATTTCTACATCCAAACTAGATTTTACAGTTTATTCACCCAAAAACTTTATTTAATTTAAATAAGAAAAAAATTGCCTGCATTTTTAATTTGGTTTAAATTAGACCCAAGATTAGATTAGATTTACATTAGATTGGTCCTTCACTTTGGATTAATTTGATAATAATATATTCGTAGTAAATGTATCTTGTTTATGTTTATTCTAAACAAATTTATTTTGAAGCAACATTATTCACTTACTTTAATTTTAACAAAATTTTAACGAATATATTTTTGGCTTAAATTAAATAAGATGTTTTTCCGAGTGCCTCATTTCTAATTCAACCACTTTTGCACTAACGGTCCTGACTTTTATTTCTTTCCATGTAAAACATCGATTTTTTTTCGTGAAAACAAAAGATGGAATATTTTATGCGGCTTAATTTCAAATGGAAACAGTGTCTTAGAAGGGAACACGATGAAGCTCAAAAAACAAGAAGAGTAAACAAAACTCTGCTCGAAAATATCATGCCCCATCATGTCGGTAAGTAGCCGTAAGTACTTTCTAAAGTCAACAGCTTTCGATAGATAAGTTGCGCGCGTTTTGTAGTAGTTCTTGAAAATGTTTATAAATGCTGTAAGTTGTTTCAACATTTCACGAAGGTTAAACTCGTTGCCCCTCTTCCTTATATATGCAAAAATTGTAACCCCCAGGGTTCGCTCACTTACCACTTCTTGAATAGAAGGTGAAAGCGCTAGCCACTACACTACAGCGGCAGCGGCAGCGGGATAAAAGTTAACGCAACCTGTCATACACTTAAACAACCGAGGAAACGCATAACGCTTTCACATCCGGAGACATTTTACGTGTTCACCTTCTCGCACTCCAGGTATTGACCAGCTTTTCACTGAAATTTCTAGTGCAACGGTAGAGTCCCATAAATGAAATATCATGCACAAACAAGCACGATTTTGCATAATGCAAAAGCTGCCGCCAACCAGTGGTGTGGTTATGACAGGTTTGTTAACTTTTATCCCGTTGTAGTGTTATGGTTAGCGCCCTCACCTTCGATTGAGAGGTGGTGGGTTCGAACCCAGCATGGTGGAGATAATTTTTGCATTACTCAAAACTGTGCATGTTCCTGCATAATATTCCATATATATATATATATATATATATATATATACAGTATATATATATATATATAATGAATATAGCAGAAATACTGCTCTCTCTCTCTCTCTCTCTCTCTCTCTCTCTCTCTCCCCCCCTTCATATGGACTATGGTCTGCCAATAAACTTTTTCATTTAAGAAAATTATTTACGCTTTTTCGAGGGCACTTAGGCGAGATAACATCTTCTAAGGGGCATGCAAGCCAGGGAACTAGAACACCCTGAACGTTTGACTGTCTACGCCTTGTCTGTTCTTTATATTACTCTTACTATGACCCATGAACAACCGAATTAAGTCTTTTCTCGGTAGCACGTCTCCATACATCCACACTTTTTATAGAAATGGCGCAGAAAGACTATTATCATCACTATAATTCATTTCTAAAAGGTCCACAAAACGCCACTCTCTAAAACGAGCACATAAATTTGGGTAAAGTGGACGATCCTCAACTTTTTAAATGCAAACGAAGAGAATTCAAGCATTCATCGAAAAGACGAAAACGTCAATTGTGTTTGTCTAATTAACAAGGGCACGCTTCTTCGCTTCTTTGATATATTCATTCATCAGCGAACATAGTTTATATATACAGTATATGAATGTGTGTATATATATATATATATATATATATATATATATATATATATATATATATATATTTCTAGGAAAAGTTTTTAAATAACGCTCCTTTCAAGAATGTGTTCATGTCTTGCTTCGTTGCTGAGAAAAGCTAAAAGTCTGAACGTAATAAACGTGAAATAAATCACTAAATCCATATTTAAAATAGCTTTCATGTTTCGACGAAAAGGAAAACAATTATTTTTGACGAGAAGTTAAAAGAAAAGAAGTAGTCTTGCTTAACTGAATTTGGAATTGATTATTCCTAAATGACTTGGAAACAATGGATGAACTGTTGTTTTAAACAATGAAGGACGGTTAAATTCGCGCATGCGAATTTCTGAAAGATTATTTGAATCAATATGGTTTCAGGTTTGATTCTCTCTCTCTCTCTCTCTCTCTCTCTCTCTCTCTCTCTCTCTATCGCGCGCGCGCAGCGCAGCAAAGCTCATTCAAACTCATTCAAGCTCGTACTAAACCACAAAAGACAAATTTAGAGAGCTGATTTGTACACACTCCAAATTAGGCGTTTAAGAGGCGAATTAATTCAGATGTTTAAAATTTTAAATCGTTTTGATAACGTAAATTAAGAACATTCTTTCGACCTAAAGTATGTCCTAGATGACAGGAGCATTACGAGAAATAACCTCTTTAAAATAAAGGGTAAAAGGATCGAGACGAACGTTGCGAGGTGATTTTCACCTATAAGGTGGTCGAAAGGTGGAATTACCTTCCCGGAGGGTCGCGTCGAACACTTCGGTAAATACGTTTTAGAAAAAGTTAGAGAGGTATTTTAGTACCATAAGTTTTAAATAAAGGAGAAAATAAAAAGGGGAAGAATCACGTACGTGATGTACACTTTCTGAAGAATTCTTAAATTAGGGTGAGCTGACCAGTTGGAAGTGCTTCTGTGTCAGTGCTTCCTTATCTAAGCAATTCTAGTGCGAAGCATGGGGTTTACTTACACTCAACGTCATTCCCATTTCATTCCGCGCCCAAGAATGGAAAGTGAGAAAGTGAGAATCTCAAACGAGGCATTTTTAAATCGGTCTATTTCCAAAGGCCTGTCATTCTCATCCTCATCCACGACCTTTCCCACTTTGGTCCGAGTTAGGTTATGATTGGTTTGGTTAGGTCAGTGGTTCTTAACCCTTTGCTCGCCAAGCCATTTTGAATGGGTCATTAAATTGTCATTTATCATTTATTTATGTTATCCCTAATCATTTATTTTATTACCTGTTACGAGTGAACTCTTTGAAGGCATGGGTCGTCAAGCTACTAGCCCCGCGACCAGAATTTTGGTCGCAGCCTAAAATGGTTAATAACGCTGGGTTAGGTTATGATTGATTAGGATACGATAAGTTAGGTTAAGATTGGTTAAAATAAATTAGGTTAGGAAATATTAGCCATTCCCATTTGGCGCCGTTTCAACGACGTAAACATTGTGTCCCAAATGAAGACGCGTTTTTGTCAAAAACAGATTTTTCACTTTTGGTCATTTTCATTTGAGGACCGAAAATGGGAATGGGAATGGCATAGAATGGAGAGTAATCGGAAATCTTAACCATTCCCATTCGGCGCCGTTTCCGGGAGTAAGAATCGAGTGACGTTGTTTCCCAAATTAAGAAATGTTTTTTGTAAAATATGGATTTTTCAATTTTGTACACTCTCACTCGTGGACCGCGAGTGTTGAATGGGAATGATACTGAGTGGGAAGTAATCAAGCCTGGAAATGTAATTAATTAAATTTAGAAAGCCATTTTATCAGCATGGTGGCCTTTGGCATTCATGAAGAAATGATGCGGCCTTGAAATGATTTTGTGTATATAGTAAATAAATAAAAAAAAAAATTAAAATCTTTAAAAAATGCACGGTGTAGATTAGATTAAGTAGTTTAGTATTTCATGCTATCCTTTATCTCCCACTGTCCTCTAATGCGTAACTGGGTACGCGAGAAAAGTGTACGCATGAAATGAATGAATACTAAAGCTATTCTTTTCATTATAATTTTTCTTACTTTCCTATAACTCGTCTTCGCAAACTGTTTTTTGTCAGCAGTGGCTGGCGGAGGAGTGAGAGTCTTGTCTGTTGTATGCTTTACTACCACTAATATTTATGCGTAAAAGCTTTACACTTTTATAGATAAAAACGTGGTACAAGATTTTTCAATAGTCTTTTTTTTTTTTTTTTACGTGATTTCCTCTTTCTCTTCTCTTTTCTAACATTTATCGTGGGTTAGCCTAGAGTGAATCTTAGGGTTTTTGTCACTTACTCAATCACTCAAGAACAATCTCGACCTAGTGTTAGACGATCTCCTCCAGTAAATCTATATTCAAATATGTGAATGATATTGTGTGCATGCTTCCATTTCCGAAATGTTCTGTAAACTTCGTCGGCAATCTTTTTTTTTATCTGCAAATTTCTAAGTATTTTCTTCTTAGTTCCAAATCTGCCTATTTGGGGGAATGGGGGGGGGGGGTGAAGAGGAGATTGAGTCTTTTTGCTTTTTTGTGCTAATTCTTCTCTCTCTGAGTGGTCTGCGGCTGAATGAAAGGGATGGGTGCAATCTTCAATCGGCTGTTAAACGTTGTGGCTTTCTCATTTCCTCGTAACTATCTTTCACTCTCTCTTATACGTATTGTCTATTAGAGATAGACAATTTCATGCCATCTACAACTGCATTCAATTTCATCTTCAAACAAAAACTTTGGAATCAATATCATCATATCATCAATATCATCATATAAATATCTTTCACTAAAATTCAAATTTTAATTCCAACAGAAAAAGATCAATTCTGATTCCGATTCCAAGTAAAAATCTAGACTAAGTCAAACAGATCTAAAATATATACAAATAAAAAAATTATATTATATAAATAAAAAAGAAAAATAAAAAAAATATTTGGTTTGTTTTAATATTAAGTAACCTTAGTACTTCATATAAAAATAATAAATCGGTAAAATTCCTTTTTTTCTTATGGAGGACCTAGGGGCCAAGGGGCCAAGGGCGAATACCCGCATAAACGCCCCTCCCATATAGGAAGAAGAGAGCCAAAATTAAGGTCCAAGGTTGTCGAGATACTGGCTACTCTGCGTTTGAAAGATTAGGTCATAAACAGGGGAGAGAGATGGATTGAGGAAGACTGTTCCAGAGTTGACTGGTTGAGGAGAGGAAAGATTGAAAATACCAATTAGCCCTTGCGTTAGAAAGTTGAACAGAAAAAGAATGAAAATGTGTAGAAAGTCTGGTACTGCGAGCTCTCCTTAAAGGAGGAGGCATGCAGTTAGAGAGTTCAGAAGAGCAGTGTCCGTTATAATAGCGGTAGTAAAGAGAGGGATTGAAGACAGTCAGTAAGAGGCGGGGAATTGATGAGACGAAAAGCCTTTGATTCCGCTCGGTCAAGTAGAGCTGTGTAGGTTGAGCCAGCCTACGCCTGAGAAGCATATTCTATACAGGGGCAGACGAGACCCCTGTGCAGAGAGAGAAAGTGAGCGGGAATAAAGAAACTGCGAAGCAGGTACAGCATACGCAATGTCTTAGGAGCTGTTTTAAAAAGAGTATATGTGATCTTTCCAGGAAAAATCAAGAGAAAAGGAAACGCCAAGAATGTGAAGAGAAGAGGAAGGATTCAGTTATGTATTGTTGAAGGTAAGGGCATAGTCATGTTGAAGATTGTGATGAGTAGACAGATGAAGGAACTTATTTTTGAGGCATTAAAAGCTACAAGGTTGTTGCCCTAATTAGGGAGAGTAAAAAGATCAGAGGTCAGGTGCATCATAGCCGTCCCACGCGAAGCATGGAGTGACTGTTGAGAGGAACGCTTTGTGCAGCAGGTGGAGAAATAAAGAGTAGAATTATCAGCATAGGAGTGGGTAGGACAGGAAGTGCGAATTAAAAGATCATTGATAAATAAAGGGAAAAGAATGGGTGACAGGACAGAGCCCTGAGAAACACAACTATTAATAGCTTTAGAAGTAGAACAGAGGCCATCTAGAATTGCAGCTATAGATCGGTCAGAAAGGAAGTCAGAGAGGAACAGAGAGAAGAATAGAAACCGAAAGAGGGCAGTTTGGAAATTAAAGATTTCTGCCAGACTCTGTCAAATGCTTTTGATATGTCAAGCGCAATAGAAAAAGTTTCACCAAAATACTTCGAAAGGAGGATGACCAAGAGTCAGAGAGATATGCAAGATGATCACCAGTACCCATATTGCGGTACCCATACTGACGATCTGAAAGAAGATGACTGAGAAGAGAGGTATTTAAGAATCTTCCTATTAAAGATAGATTAAAAAACTTTAGAAAGGCAAGAAATCAAAGCAATTGGACAATAGTTGGAGGGTTGAGAGGGGTCATCCTTCTTTGGGACAGGCTGAATGAAAGCGAACTTTCAGCAGGAAGGGAAATTACGAGATGAAAGACAAAGACGAAAGAGTTTGCCTAGGCAGGGTGTCAGCACAGAAACACAGTTTTTGAGAACAACAGAAGGGACACCATCAGGACCGTACTCCTTCCTAGAGTTGAGCCCAGATAGGGCAGATAAGACATCTTTGGTAAAGATTCTAATTTCAGACATAATTAAGTCAGGAGGAGGAGGAGGAGGAGGAGGAGGAAGAACAGCACCGGAATCGTCCATGGTTGAGTTAGAGGTGGAAGTTTGAGCGAAGAGTTCAGCTTTATCAGGAGCAGTGCGAGAAAGAACGAGAAAAATTAGAATTGGATAGGTTTTCACATTTTTGTCTGATGAGGGAATTTTTAGCGAGTCGAAGAACAGGTTTTGTATGATTCCGTGCAGAAATATAAGTTAAGTGAGAACCAGGAGTTGGATGGCGACGGTACCTTCTGGAATCCTCCTCTCCATTGCGGATACGGATAGCATTAGAACGAGCAAAATTAAACCATTTTTTTTTATTAGTAGTAGGAATAAAATGTAATCATTCCATGGGAAATCAGAGAAGTACTGCCTATATTGACTCCTTTAATCCTAATTTAGAAGTAATTAAAGCTGATATTGATGTAACTGCTGTGAGAAAAAGTGTGGTTCACTTATACGAGTATTTTGATTTTTTTTTAAAGTTTACAAATTTCATGCTGCGGATACGAAGTACAACAATAAGCGTGCATCTAACATAAATAAATTAAAATAGTCTTTTTTCAGGATTTTGACTAAGCATTCCGCATAGTATATAAATATTAATCGAATTGCCTATTCCTTACACGATCGACCTGACATTCGTAATCCGATACCGATTATAATTTTAGTTACGGATTCAACTTCAAATTTAGTTGAAACTTAAGTTAAACGTCAACCCACAGTCCTGTTTGCGTGCGATGGTTTTGTGGCAAAATATGACAGTGTCAACACCAACCCAGCTTTCTTTATATACTGTAGTGTTGTTATCACCTATCCCCA
This sequence comes from Bathynomus jamesi, assembly GCA_023014485.1. Classification (NCBI taxonomy): domain Eukaryota; kingdom Metazoa; phylum Arthropoda; class Malacostraca; order Isopoda; family Cirolanidae; genus Bathynomus; species Bathynomus jamesi. The sequence goes on along the minus strand of JAJOZX010005801.1, from coordinate 4,758 downwards.
ACCCTACCCTAAAATGAACCTTACCAAATCTAAGGTAGGTAAGCTTCGCACAGAGTAAATGTTTTAAGGCCACGACTTCTTAACGGCTATAAAATTATCAGGATACGTTTGCCACCTTATTTTAAAGAAAAAAAAAATGAGCCCCATAATCAGGTCTTCCCAACCTTTATCATGTGCGATCCCGAAAATAATGTTCACACAATTCACGACCCCAAGCGCTGGTCGAAGTGTTTATATATGTTTATATATATATATATATATATATATATATATATATATATATATATATTTCAACTGCAAAGAACACGCAGTATAAATAACGTAAAGAACGACGCTTGTATAGGAGAACATTCCGCGCAAGATGAGAAGAGAAAACGAACACATGAAAAATGAGGTAACCACCCGAGAATCGAACCCGGGATCTTCCGATTGCCGGTCAGATGTGATTCCCAGGTGGTTACCTCATTTTTTCATTTGTTCGTTTTCTGTTCTCATCTTGCGCGGAATGTTCTCCTATACAAGCGTCGTTCTTTACGATATATATATATATATATATATAATACACACACAGACCGTGCATGGAACAAGGAACTCTTCTGGGAAAATTAAATCCACTCTAGTCCGAATAAGTAATAGTAAATGACAAACACTATAGTTTTTTCTTTTTCATGATGTTGGCCTGACGTTATTAAAAAAATAAACCTGGTTCGTTCACTCATAACATGACTGAATTTGACTGAATTACGACTATTTCGATTGGTTGTCAAATAGTCAACATTTACGCTGGTTGTTCTAACCCAGCAAGTTTTTCTGCGCAAAGCACGCACAGTTGAACAATTCAGACTTGACTTCGTTATCGGAATTAACTCCAGAATCGAGGGTTTTTGGATAGAAATAGAACTGAAACATTTTTTTCGGCGGTTGCCGTAATAGGGTTTGATAGTTTTATGCTATTCTGAATAAAATTCTGACGTATATTATAAAAATAATTCTTGGATGTCAGAAGTGGAAGAATTTTGCAGCTTGTCATACGAACAATGTAAATTATTGATGAAAACTTTAAATGGAATATTTGAAACTATAATTCTAATATACACTAAACAGGAATAAAATCAGAAATAAACGGGAATAAAATCGGAGGCTGCAACCGACAAACTAACAAATCTAATTGTAAAATGTCTGAAAATACGACTGCACGTTACACTCGTTACAGTTTAATTAATTTGAAATGTGGCTACAGTGAATGGCTCGTTAAAAATGGATTCTCAAGGCGAAACTAACTAAAAATATGAAAATAAAATTGAAGATGTTTTTTTTCACAACCGATGAAGGTTACACCCACTATTTATTTTAGGAAGTTAGACCATCTCAATATGTGCACCATTTATAGCTCGACACGCACAATCAAGCAGTACTCTACTTCTATCCAAGTGTTCGTATGGCATGCCACGGATGATGATGTTAATTGCAACAATAATTTGTCACGTAAAAAGGTTACATTGTCATATTTCTCCTGATAAACACTATCAGTCACAAAACCCCATAGGGCCCATCTCTTCCATTCCAACAGTTGGGGAATCATTCGCTCAGACATACAGTCGTACACACATTGTTTGTACTGTTGTTGGTGGTGTAAATCAGGGTTCATAAACTTGGCGAGTCAGGATATAATATATATATACACAGAGTATATTATATATATATATATGTATATATAATATACAGTATGTACACACACACACACACACAGTATATATATATATATATATATATATATATATATATATATATATATATATATATATATTATATATATATATATATATATATATATATATATAAAATATACAGTATGTACACACACACACACACACACACACACTATATATATATCACTCTACACGCAAGCATGCTAAGAGAAAGCCGCAATAAGCGTGGGGACTTGGATAATGTTTAGAATAGAAGTTGCAAGTAACCACGCTGTAATCACGTGTGCCAGGTAATAACACTGTTACATTGTGATTATTTGCAGCTTTCAAACAACACACACACACACACACAGTATATATATATATATAATATATATATAATATATATATACACGCTCAGAAATATGGGTGTATAAAAAGAGAATGAAAAATTTCCCTTGTATACTTACATATTTGGACACTTATGCCAGTACCTCACGCTGCGCTTGACCTTTTGCATACCATTTACAGGTAATGATGATGAGGTGTGCGTACGCATTAACTAAATGAAAAAAAAGATCTTTCCTAATTTACTTTTCTTCAGCGGATTATTTCCTGACGGGTTTGGCGAAACGAAATCTGTACCACGAGAAACACGAATGGGTGGCCGTGGTATTCGCGTCCATTCCGAACTATTCTGACTTTTACCGACCCAACGAGTTTGAAGAGGATGAAGAAGGGAAGGATGAAAGAAGTCTGCGAGTTCTCAATGCGATTGTAATTGAATTTGACGAAGTAAGTTAAGAATGAACGAAAAGCCATTAACGGCTTTCAATGCAAGAGGTTTAGTATCGTTAATGGGTTCATTTTACGCTTTCATTTCATCATTCGATAGTTGTGTATGGGAGATGTAATTAAGTGTGTGTGTGTGTGTGTGTGTGTGTGTGTGTGTCCGTTTATATGGAAATAAACCCATTATAAACCGATACTTTCTGTTTTCACACTGGGATCCTTCTCAGTTCGGTGCTCACATAAAAAAAATTCATGCAGTGTAAGAACGGGAAATTCTGTTTACAACTGTATATATTCTTGTTCTCTCGTCAGATTTATTTCCATTCATCAGTACGTGATTTTACTTTAAACAACAATATATAATAAAAGTTCTGAAATCAGAAATAGTCGTTAGAAAACTCAAATAAAAACGGTCCCGTAAACAAAACATTTTGATGCTTATAATACTGAACCTCTTCGAGCACTAAACTAAAACTGAGTAATGGAAGGGAATTGGGGGATATGAAAATGAAATTAATCGATTCACACCTACAAACATGGAGAACATCGTGTGACCCGATACATTCCTCGTGAACCTCATTCATCTCTGACGAATAAATTCACCAAGGTCAGCGATTCCCAACCTGTGGTATGCGTATTACCGGTGGTATGCGGATCTTTTTAGGTGGTACGCGGATCTTTTTTAGGTGGTACGCGGATCTTTTTTAGGTGGTACGCGGATCTTTTTAGGTGGTATGCGAGAGTTTTAATATGCAGCTCGCTAAGTGATAATTACTCAAATGATAATGTATTCAAAAAGTAATATTAGTTGTAGATGATTAACCCGCAACCTTTCCGACTGTGGTACTTAGAATAGCACGGTGGTAAGTCGACCTAAATAAGTTGGGAACCTCCGCACAAAGCGAACTTTTAACGAAAAATGAGCACGAAAAATTATACAATTAACTTTTTTAAACGATAAAGTTATTTACTTTAGCTTTTATCGTGAAATGCACAGAATTTGCAGAGTTTTCATCTTTTGATTGTTCGTAAGTCTTTATTTTTAATTTAAATACTAAAAACAAAGATTTAATTTTAAAATTGTTTTCTAAATGTTTTTAAATTATGAAATAGTTATAAAATAAAATTTTAATTTCCGCTTCGGAACATAATTGCATAAATAATTTTTTTTATTATAAAATTTTACTTTTTCTTCAAGTTTAATTTGGCAATTGAAAATAACACGCATGTGTGTACTACACACACACACACACACACACACACACACACACACACACATATATATATATATATTGTCATCTTGAAGATTCGCTCTGTATTTTATTAGGAATTACTTTCAGCTGAAAGGAGACGTTCGATTCCGTACTATTGAAAAGATCAAGGTTATTGGAAGCACTTATATGGTAGCCTGTGGTCTACAGCTGGACCACGAAGGAAGCCAGTTATCTCCTTCCGAAGATGAAAAATTTGTGGTAGTAAATAAAATGGCCTCCTTTGCTGCTGGTATGTTTAGCAGACTAGAAAGAATCAATCAAGAGTCTTTGCAAAATTTTGGTCTTAGAGTTGGTAGGTATTTTTTATTTTTTTTTCCCTTTCATGTACCTATTTCGGAAAAAAGTTCGCCTAGAAATAATTTCTAAAAACCATAAAAAAATTACTAATTGGTAACCATTTCTCTCTGGATATTTTATTTTGTGACTAATAAAATTTAGAAAACAAAAACATTCCTAGGCGAACTTAATTCCGAACAGTACGAGTTCTTTATCTTTATTTTTTTGAGTCTACGTTCAAAACACGACCAAACGAAAGTCTTTAAGGGCTGATTTTTATCCCAATTTATAGGCAATCGCATTTGAGGACTGCTTTCAGAGTAATGAATTCAACATGAGTGTCGTGGCTTTGTAGAGTTTCTTGCATTGTAGCTCGTAAAATAAAAATGCATAGCCTTCTTTTCTTGTTAAATACTACATTACCTGAACGAAAGTTTAAACGCAGTTGTATATTCTGGTTAAGAAAGTCTCCATGAAATTCTATATATACACTGGTATATATATATACACACATGTTAAAATGATAGATTAACATGAAACCAATTAAAATCAAAACAAATAAAGAAAATAAAGCCAAAAACAATTATATAAGAGGTAAATGGATTGCATGACTGCATTGTATAAAGGACTGCAGACATTTTATTATATGTCACATTTGATTTGATTTATGACATACAGAAGGGGATTGAACACGCTATTACTGTATTTACTTAAACCTATATAGAATA
>JAJOZX010005800.1:305000-306002 GCA_023014485.1 Bathynomus jamesi | reverse complement strand
ACCTAGCCAGCAGTTCTTCCGATCTAGAATTTAAAACGTTATTAGTACCGACATGAATAACATACGTGTGTCCTCGGCGGTACCGTCTGTAAAATGGTCAACACTATTAGTTATATCCTCCACCCTTGCACCAGGGTAGCAGTAACGGCGCCTACGACGAGGATTTCTCCCACAGAATTCCTCGAGTGCCCTCGAACAATGGAATCGCCAACGAGTCGTATTTCCGGTTCATCAGCATCTTCGAAAACCTAAAACAGAAAAACTTATTGCTTGTTATTACTGGTAGACAAGTCTTTGCTTTTCGCAATGGGGCTCCATTTCGCACTCGAACGAAGGGTTGGGAACTAGGGGAAGAGAGAGGACTATTAATACTATTTATATTATTAGTAGAAACTGAGGCATGAGGGTTCGTAACTGGAGTCTCAAGGGAATCCAATTTTGCCGTCAGAAGCATCACGCTTTCTTGAAGCCTCACCCTGGCCTCCCTCTCACGGTCTAATTCGTTCCTCAGGACTTCCATGCTTGAGCACCACCTGCAAACTAATTGTTCATTATTATCAGCCATTGTAAACGCGTAAGCGGCAAATTTCCCTTCACAGCGACTGCAAGTACTTGACGGGGGTGCCATGCTTTTAATTAGTTAAAAAACAAAACAAAACAAAAACAAAAAACACAAAACGAGCGTTTGGAAATTAATAAATTACAACGTAGGTCTATCGCGTGCTTATTGTGCCGTCACCTGCGAAAACCCGCAAAATTGTTCTTGAAACGCAGAAACAGGTTCTTGTAACACAATTTTATGCTAATGAATATATAATTAAGCTACCGACGAAAGAAATGTTAAAGAAAAAGTATTAAATGAAACTTATCTGTCACTTTACTGACTTAATCCTTTTTTTCCCCCGGTAGGTGACCTTTTGGAGGTCAGGTAGTGTGTGAAGGAAAAATGAACCTAAAGAAAACACGTTTTGATAGATTTGAAAACAACAAAGGCAAACCAAG
>JAJOZX010005800.1:272500-302500 GCA_023014485.1 Bathynomus jamesi | reverse complement strand
TGATGGGGCGTAGTTCGGATTTCACGTTAAACTGTAGGTCTAAGGTGGAGTGAAAAGCTTGACCTTCGTTAGAATGAAGAATTCGGGCGGAAGCTAACCAAAGGTTATATATATATATATTATATATGTATATTATGAAAATAACCACGAAGGAAAAAGAAAACAGGAAATAGTGCTGAAACGCTTTAGTCGAATGACATTCTCAAGAACACTAAAATTAATAACAAGATTGAGACTATATATAGGTCACAAAGAAAAAATACTAATGATGATATGATTGGTACAGAGAAATATTGTAGGAGGAGCATGCAATTTACTTTGAAAAGCTACCCGAGTTTTGGCGCCTTGCCCTTCTTGCGAAAAAAGGCTCTAGCTAAGGTTGAAATTGTTATCCACCTGCTTTTTTTTAATCTTTTCTTAACAAGACCAAACGAACGAACTTTCTATCCTTTGAATCAGTGATTTATGAATCGAGACCGGTCTCGAGGCCTTTTTTTCTGGTGCAACGAATACTTATCTTGCTTTAAGTTGGCAATTAAATGCTGAAAAATGTCACAAACCATGAATTTGTAAATAATTTATGAGTAAATTTGGATCTTTTCCGTTTGGGGGCAGTAGCATGGGCGCAAAAGGAGAGAGTGCAATGCAATTGCAATTGTTGATAAATATTGCAAAGGAAATGTTGCATATGGCTATGCAACAAGTGGGGACTGTTGCAAGATGTTATGCGACAAAGGGAAGAGGGGGAATGTTGCAAGAGCAACAGGGGGTTATGCAACTTGGGGGCGGAGTTATCCCCCAAAAGAGAGAGGAGAAGGTGAGAGAGAAAGAGAGGTGTTCGCTTGGCAGGAGCCAAGCGTATGTTAAGACTTCAGCCGAGCGGTCGTTGTCTTATAAGTTCCTAATCAGCCAGTTGGCTTAACTGGATGAGTTGCCAGATTGCGCCATTTATTTAACTAAAGCATATATTCAGGCTTAATCCGCCAGTTGGCTTAACCAGACAGTTGACTTAGAAGGCGTAAATGGCTTGTTCAGGTGTACATTATTAGGGGTGAGTTGCCAGATTGCGCTATTTATTTAATTAAAGCATATATTCAGGCTTAATCCGCCAGTTGGCTTAACCAGACAGTTGACTTAGAAGGCGTAAATGGCTTGTTCAGGTGTACATTATTAGGGTTGAGTTGCCAGAGTGCACTATTTATTTAATTAAAGCGTATATTCTGGCTTAACCAGCCAGTTGACTTAAAAGGCGTAAATGGCTTGTTCAGGTGTACATTATTCGGGTTGATTTGCCAGATTGCGCTATTTATTTAATTTAAGCATATATTCTGGCTTAACCAGCCATTTGACGTAGAATACCTAGAAGGCAGATATATATATATATATTTCATTTTCAACTGCCAGATTGCGCTATCCAGATATTTTTGACAGTTGGCTTAGAAATCCGTCAGCCGTTTTAGAAGGCAGCCATTTGATATAATTAAATGTCATTTACAACCAAAAGAATTAAATAAAACACCATTACGTCATTCTGTTTATTTAGACGAATTAATGGATTCAATTTCACGAAATATCTAGAAAATAAATATATAATCAAAATAGAAAATAAATATACAATTAAATGATGGAATATATATAATCAAAAGATAAAATTATAATAACAAGAAATACTAAGGAGGAATATATATATATATATATATAATCAAAAATATACAAAACGATGTAGTATAACCATCATTATATTAGTACAGGAAATATATATATATATATGTATATATATATATGTTAAACACAGACCGTGCATGGAAAAAGGAACTCTTCTCGGAAATTACATCCACTATAGTTCGAATAAGTAATGATAAATTGATAAATGACAAATACTATAGTTTTTTCTTTTTCATGATGGAAAGCCCAACGTGGGCACCGGGTTACTCGCAAAGAGGCCCCAAAATATAGCTTCCCTCACCAGCTATCTGCAAAGCAGATAGGATCCAGCTTTGAGAAAGGATCTAGGGATCTGTTTAATCGAGGGTTTTTTCTTACTGTCCTGATCTTTTCAATCGTGAACACTTCTTCACTCTGCTTAGCGGCAATTGAAATAATCTTCCAAATCGTAACGACAGCTCATTATATAGAGGTACAGCTCTTCAGGGTGAACAGTGTAGGCGAGCTCTGCCCTGTACCGCTCAAGTGCTTTGTACCAAAGTTCGGGATATTTCGAAGAGTCTAAACCTTTTAAATATGCATCCAGCTCTGGAACATTCTCGCCTTGTTCATTCCTACATTCGATAAATTCGTCGAGCAGAGAGGTGTATGCGTATTTAAGAACCGTATCAAAAATCATATCCGTAACACGAGCGTCTAATATGGGCTTCAGCTTGCGGAATCCGACAATTTCAAACATTCTGTCGAGGATGAAACGGTTTTGCGTATGGACAAGAACGTTATTATCAGATGCATTCTTCCACATCAGACGTATATCAATGCACGGCTGATCGTTATTTATACACAACGTGCAAACAACGGCATATGAGGGAGCATCACTGAACTGCTCTCTTCTTGTACAGTGCTTACAAGAAGTCTCACGCCTCTGTCTCGTCCCAAGCTAGTCTGTTAGGTATAAAATGGGCGGTCCTTATGGCAGCGGAGGTGTGTTCGGATTGGTGCACATAATTGCTCTAACCCCATCAATGACGTCCACATTATGTTTGTGTTGATCACTCTATCTATTTATATATAGAGACATACTGTATATAGATATATATAGAGTATGCAGGGGATAACTTGTCTCAGAACCAGCTATGTAGTTGTCTTACAATTAACAGTCCCAAGTGCAAGTTACGTTAATACCTCAACATAAACTACCCTGGACTAAAATAACATACGTGAAGCCCTTACCCACAAACCATTTAAAAGGTGTAATTTAAAAGCTCTCTCTCTCTCTCTCTCTCTCTCTCTCTCTCTCTCTCTCTCTCTCTCTCTCCTCTCTCTCCTCTCTGATCACACCGCATCCCATCAGAGGTCTTCAGCAAGGACATCGGCAATGTATCCATATAACGTTAATAATAACCGAAACTCGGGGAAAATATACTCTCTGCCTTCCGCTCTATCCCAAATCCTTTTCTCTTAGTAACCTCTTAATACAAACTAATCTATCATATTTTGCGACTTTTTAACTCTGGTAGGATTCAATTCCATTCCTATAGTGTAAGAGATACTTAAATTCATGTGTGCAGTATGCCACATGATGTGCATAATAAATAATCATTTTTAAATAGTTGGAGCGTTCAAGGTTATCTGTAATAATCTATAGACTACCCCTCAAGCCCACTCTCAACACTTAGATTCCCCTAAGACACAGGCGTCTTCAAGTAACATGAATGCGTAGAGATCTAAGGTGTTAGATTCCATATTATATAATTTATGTGCTAGGTTTAAGAACGCTGGCATTGAAGGATGGAAGGAAGGGACAGTAAAAGCGATAATAGGTTTAATGAAGGAAGTGGAATGGAAGATAACAGTCCCATTCATAGGAGTAACGTTGTGAGAGCGTGGTACAAAGATCACCCAGAGATTATTAATCTAATTCTGCAACCACGTTCTCCTGATATGAATCCGATTGAAAACCTTTGGGCAATAATGATTAACGAATGGGAGCAACGCAATGAAAGAACATTTGAAGCACTTTTAGCTCACACGAAGAATAGTTGGGAGAGCTTACGCCGAACACCAAACATTCCCTACAATCTGGCCTCTTCTATGCCGCAACGATTGCAAGAAATTATTGATGCCGGAGGAAGCTATACGAAAGACTGATGTTAAGCCATGACGTAAATGTGTATCGAATATATATTTATGTTTATAGAATTTATTATATTTTTATGTTTAACATCTATAAAAGTATATATTATGACCATGAAAGAACTTTACTTATCCTTAGTTAGAATCTTTTCTTGCAATGTCTACGCTCGTGGAGATGATAATATATGCATTGTTGAAACAAACTATGAGAAGGTAATAGTTTCAGGAAAAAAATAAAAACTGGCAACATCGAGGCCATCACATGTTTATGAGAATTGCCATATGATATGCTACCAATAAACTCTTACATACTACTATATACAATATACTATATTACGTAATAATTACGATGAACAAATCAAATGCAAATTTCTCTGATTCACGGCCCCAGTCTTGCTTTAGACTAATGACTTTCATAAGATGGAATAGGTTACCACTTAAAACAATGGATAAACTATCTATTAGTGAGACGACCGTGACTTCCTCGAAATGCGAGCGCGTGAGAGGTTCACTGAAGAATTTTCATTAGATTCTTCACGTAGGATATGTATCACAAACAACAATATTGACAACAATTCCCAACAATTACTTAATATCAATCATAGGAGACTAATTGCGAAGGTCAAAGCGCACGGTATACGCGGACAGGTAGCTAACTGGTTAGAAGAATGGCTTCGTGCTAGGAGACAGAGGGTCGTAGTTAATAGTAGTGAATCGGGGTGGTTAGATGTAGGTAGCGGTGTCCCACAGGGTTCAGTGTTAGGCCCATTGCTATTCGTAATTTACATTAACGACATAGATGTAGGTTTGACTAGTAATGTGTCAAAATTCGCGGACGATACTAAAATAGGCGGTAAGGTTGTTAACGAGGACGATAGTAATAGGCTCCAAGACGATGTAAATAGGATATGGAGTGACAGATAAGTGGCAGATGCAATTTAACGTAGACAAATGTAAAGTTTTGCATATAGGTTCTCGCAACAATAATTACACGTACACGATGGATGATAGGGAGTTAGCGAGCGTTGACGAGGAAGTAGATTTAGGCGTACGCGTATCTAAGGATTTAAAGGTTAGAAACCAGTGCCTGGAGTCTTGCGCAAAAGCTAATAGGATGTTAGGCTTCACAGCGCGTAATTTCGAATTTAAATCGAAGGATGTTATATTGCCCCTTTACAAGTCCCTAGTCAGGCCTCATTTAGAATATGCAGTTCAGTTTTGGTGCCCGTACTTGCGTGAGGATATTGATAGGTTCGAAAGGGTTCAACGTCGTGCCACGAAACTGATTCCGTCATTGCGCAATAAGCCTTATGAAGATAGGATTAAGGAGTTAGACCTGTATTCACTCGAAACTAGAAGATTAAGGGGGGAGCTTATTGAAGTTTTCAAAATCGTTAATAACATCGATCGATAACGTAAATTTTGACAAATTGTTCACTTTCGATAATAGTAATACTCGCAATAACGGATTTAAGTTGCGTGGCAGACGTTTCATTACTAATATCGCTAAAAACTTCTTTACGTTTAAAGTAATTGATAAATGGAATAATCTTCCCGCGTCAGTCGTTCATTCTACCAGCGTTAATATGTTTAAGAACCGTCTTGACAGACATTTTAAAAGTATTAACGTTGTTTAATATAAAAAAACAAAGTTAACAACAGGAGCTCTGGTGGTGGTGCTCGAGGATGAGTCTGTTGATGATGAATGCCAGCTTGTGACATGCCAGCGTGTGATGCCAGCAATAAAATTATTAAAAAAAAAAAAAAAAATTAGACTAACACGAACGTAGATGTAGCTCGTAGCGTAAACTAACCCACTTTTTGTTTAACTTTACCTACTTTTTTTTTCTTATCCCCTTCTTACTTTGCATGTCTGTAACTCTCTTTCTTGCATGTTTGTAATTTGCATGGTATGACAGTGAGTTAAGAATGTGTTTGCATGGTTTGTAAGCGTTCTTATTTTACTTCTTTTCATCTTTCACCCCTCTCCTATTCTCTCCGACTATTTTTCTGATTTGTCGGCAGTGGCCGGCGGATGATGATGATGAGTCTTTTTCTCTTTTTCTGAATGAATGTTAACCCACGAGTGATAGGTGTTCCTCCTTACTTAACCCCTTATTCTCTTCTCTTCTCTTAACCTCCTACTCTTTCCTTTCTCTCGGGCTAACCTTAGAGTGGATCTTAGGGTCTTTGTTAGCCTTAGCTTCTGTAGATCTTCTGTAGATTGCATTTGAGCAAATAATTTAGACCTCGTCAAATTAACTTAGGTATCATGCCATGATTTGGGATATTTGCCGAATTAGTCGTTCTCTATAGTCTACAGTATATATATTGAGACGGTATAATGTAATGCCCAGCTAATATTATGATGACTAGGATTGCTCCATAACCATCCCAACATCCCGAAACTTGGTCATTCTGCTTCTTAATCATTTGTATTTTAAACACTAAAATGTAGCAGAAGTGACGTAATAATGGGCGTCATTGATTGGGTTAGAGCAGTTATGTGCACCAATCCGAACACACCTCCGCTGCCATAAGGACTGCCCGTTTTATACCTAACAGACGAGCTTGGGACGAGACAGAGGCGTGAGACTTCTTGTAAGCACTGTACCTACACCTGCTGGTATTTTATAACGGTCCTCTCCCCACTTCTAAACTATCACGAAGACACTATTCGTCTCCTCAACTCTTAAATAAATAGCATTACGTTTGTTTGCTTGCCTACAAGTCGTTTCAATACATAGTTAATGGCACCGGTTTCGCGCCTGAACAAGCACAATGACTTCGTCACGGGCACATCATGCACGGCTTTGAGAATGCTTCTCAAAGGAAGTTCCATCGTATTCGCACGTCCAGTGGGTTGAACCTCTGAGATGACTATGAGCCACAGGTAGGCGGATCGGCTCGACGGGCGGAGTGAGTCACGCCGATGAAACGTGTACGGGTTTGTTCGAACTCGTGTGTTTCGGAGGGGTGAGGTACACGGGTGGGCGGCTCGATGTGGTGAGCAAGTCACACAATAAACTGCTGAAGCGTGTACGGGCTTGTTCGAATACTTGTGCCCCATTATACTGGGCAAACAGAATTTTCCGCTACATCAAGCAATACCGGTTTTAATGTTTTATCACTCACCAGACGTTCATTTCCACGAACTAAACATCTCCACAATCCGGTGCACTATTTGAGAGAAACATATGCCCATATTTATCCTTTATGTTTAACAATCGATACTCGTCTCTAAATTCTGTTAAAAACTCACACAGCCCATTAGCCACAACCTCACTACAAACCTCGTCATGATATATATTAATATAGTGGTAAAAACACTTAAGATTCTCTATGATGACAAGATTTACATTCTCAACCGTAGGGTACGAGTAGTCGGTATGATGTAACATGACATAATATCGCTTGTCACGCCACTCATCAACAAAACTCACTATCCATAACCGTTGCTTATCTTCTGAACGTGTTGTTTCCTCTACTTCGCGGTATATGTGAGCTTTTATAAAGGTTAGGTCTACAACATACTTCAATATATCGCTTGTACTACGAAATCCTACAATGCCCTCGCCAGAATACCGTAGAGTATTTGAACATCTTGGTCCTTCGCACGGTTCAATGTAGCCTTAAAAGTATCAAAGGAGGGTGGAATAGGGAGTTTTTCAGTATCCACCACATCTTGGCACTTTGCCGAATACCACTTCATAAACGTTGAACACGCAATATTAAAGGTAGCCATTACTATTTTTCGTCTACGCGGGAGAATACACGTCTGAGCTCAAGGGTAGCAGACAACTGAGCACGCAGGGATAGAGATATGCTCAGGTAGTGGCAGGAGTCACGTGACCGATCTTACAGTGGGCGGAGCTTAGCTTTTTTGTACACACACACACACACACACACACACACGCACGCAAAGGAGAAAATGAAACCTTAATTGAAGCAAATATACGTGATAAATAAACATATCGTTAACAATACACATATATATAAATACAATCAAGGATTAAGGTAGCCAAAGGGTACGGTATCATAGGTACCAGGCACCTGGTAACGCTTCCTATAGGTGTTACGGCATACCTTCGTGCCCCTAAGTTCCTTCACACCCCAGTTTCTGCGCCCGAAAATTGTGGTCCCCACAGTCAGTTGGGGTGGCTGGTCCCTCATCTTCCAAGCACACTAGATCCTTCAACGAGTCAAAGTTAACGACTCGACGGTTCGCATGGTTAAGCGTGATACCCTTAGCCTTCACGATATACTTCATATCATCCCCACCCTCACCCGTACCCCATAGGTTTTGGCCCTGTTGATGACAAACGAGTCTGCGTATGCACCATCACCATACTCATCCTTGATCTCGTCAGTTAGCTCTCCGAGGAATTCCCCAATAGCAGGCATGTATTCACCCTCCCTCGCTGTGAATATCACGCTATCTGTGTCAGCGTACAGCACCCTCCGTCCAAGAGAGTGCAGTAGACCCCAAAGTTTGATGCGGGCGTAGGCCGTTGTGAAGCTGGCTACAGGTATGTTTGTAACCCGTGAGGTATCTGTGGCCAGTTCGGTGATGTACTTTATTATGTAAGTATTACCTACATTCACGATCTCCATAACCTCTTTATCGGGAGCGTTGGCATAATCCCAGACTTCACTATAACTTTGTGCCAAATGAACGTTCCCTTTGCCGGTATTCTGTGCAAATTTCCCCCAAAGACTGTTTAGACACAACTTTGCACTAAAGCGCTTGCCAGGATTCTTAACAATTTGGGACGGTCAAGCTGTATACCTTCATGGGCACGGTAACGCTGAATATAAGCCGTTTTTTCATCTTCGGTATCAACCCCTCGCGGATATCCTGATGCTTCTACCTTATCCTTAAAAAAGTCGTTTATATATGGTGTGAAAAGTTTGGGTAGCTTCTGAAACCTCCACACCTCATGTATCTTCAATATTCTGTACCCATGGCGAACGGCTAAGATCAGCTCAGGGCTTGTATATACACCACTGATCTTACGCTGGTTGGTTATATGGTTACAATCACCGCTGTTCCCCTCTGCGCACTTCACGCACAGGGGAAACATGAGCTTGTGATCTATAACGACGGGTAAGATCGGCATCCATAAATCGCGAGGGGAGAGCACGTCTACGAAAGAGAGTCCAAAGTAGCGCTCATTCAAGTTAGCTGAAAACTCCTGGATGGTTGGTATGGTGGGACCCTCCAGTTTTTCAGGCGCACCTACGGGATACGGATTGTTCTTCATCACGTGGGGTATAAAGAGCAGAAGTCGTAGTATGGAGTTTCACGCCCTCCGTAGGCGGAAAGTATAGCTTGAATGGGTTTGTACGCCCTCCAAACAAGCTGTCACCGCATTTGAGGGGGTCCACACCATTGAACGTTTGATGGCCCTTATTTCTTCACGGTACTGGTCATCTGTTTCCATCCGTGCATCATACTCATGCTCCCACACGATTTGTGAGTGAACTGGGAGCCTATAAGTTGATCGCGGTTACGGGTCCATGCGAGGCTGTGCGGGGATCTTCCATGGAGGTCCCCTGTGACGGCACACTCAGCGCGGGCATCCATGCCACCAGAGCCGTTAAAGGAATACACAGTCTTCTCACCAGTGGCTGGATCCTCACTTAGGCCATCAACCCAAAAAACACGACCATTGACCTTAACGGGTACTTCACCCGTGTTGCGGGCATGTTTTATGTATACCCCGGTCTGTTGCTGTAGGTGTATGAGCCAGTAAATAGCCTTGTGCCCATAACTGCGGGGGTTGTTTCTGTGAACTGCTAAGGTGTCTTTAGGCATGAAGTTATTCTTGAACACTGTAAAACATAATGAGGCGATCGTGGTCGCGACTTAGCGGATCGCATTTGAAACGGGCTATGTACATCCTTCTAAAGGCCTGGAAACATACCCTAAGCACACGCACATCATTCACGCAATAACGTTCACATTCATCAGCTATATTGTATGGACTAGCTTCATTAAAACTGTTGTAGTAGCGGTCAAAATCTTCACGCTCACTATCACTCATGTTGGTGTAGTTAAAGTAATGTTTGGGTGGAGGTAGTCCTACGTAATTAAAGTTTCGTTAGTGAGGAATGTGTAAGGGAAATACCCTTTTGAAACTTCAGCGGCTACGCCCATGACCTTGGGTAGCTTTGCTAATTTACAAGGTGTGAACAGCAGGGTGTCTTTAAACTGTACATTACCTCTTATCTGCATCTGTATTAGTTTGTTGCCTCTTTTCAAGGGATCACCTGTAAATATCGCAGACGACTCGTGTTCAAGCAACTCCTTATAAAGGAACTGTGTGTCAAATTTCCCCGTTATGGGCAAGAATATACACAGTCATTTTTTTAACTTGTCCGCTAATTTGACAATATAGGATACAAAGAGTTTCACAGGGCTGCCGTGTGCAGTCGTTTTAAAAACGT
The DNA here is from genome assembly GCA_023014485.1 of Bathynomus jamesi. Classification (NCBI taxonomy): domain Eukaryota; kingdom Metazoa; phylum Arthropoda; class Malacostraca; order Isopoda; family Cirolanidae; genus Bathynomus; species Bathynomus jamesi. Next base: position 292,249 of record JAJOZX010005800.1, on the reverse strand, counting down.
TTGTCCGTTTTCCACATTTGTGGCACTCGCCACACTCGATCTCCATGCACTCATCACAGATAGTCTGACTTACGAGTAAATGTGGAATAACCTCTTTGGTTTCAGCGTTCGTGTAAGTTTCTATATCGTAGTACACGGTTATACAAGGGCTATTTTTAGGCTTAGCATCTTTCATATAACATACATGCTTCACTCCATCCGCCTTATATTTTTCATGACATGTAGAACAGTGAATTTCATCGCATTTATGTTTGAAATTCCCCCAATTATCCATCATGTGAAACATACCGCACTTACAAATCCTCATTTTCCTGCAAGTGCCAATTGATTTATGGAGTTCAAAGCATTTATTATTGAAAAATGTACGTCTACACACATTACATTCCGTCTTCTCGGTTTCAACTACACGACTTTCACATTTGGGGCTTTTACACTACTCACACACCATGTAGCAATCCTTACAATGTTTCACTTTTATCATAACTAGCGTGGAGAGCCCTTATGTTACGGATGGGGAGATACGATGTTCCTGACAATCCTAAAATAAGTAGAGCTCTTGTACGATCTCTCACGCAGCTTTTAAAAACATTCACAGTCCTAGGACAATTATCCATTCCAAATACGACCATACGTGCAATAATTTCCTGCTCGGCCCTTCTCAGTTCTTCAGGACCCATATTACACTCAAACTCAAGCTTACAATCTGAAGCCAGTTTACAAACACGCTGCACAACCGTAGGCAGCCAAATTTTTTGCGTCCATGTATTTAGCACAGTGAACATAACTTATGAGCTAAGACTATTGCTATAAAGCCGCAACCACGATCGACGCATGGCGCAAAAGTCACGACCGGTTTTTAAAAATCAATAATTTTTTTGTTAATGATTTATTTTAACTTTCCTTTTAGAGAATGACACATTGGAAGTTTTTTAAGCTATGTATAGAAAATTGTTTCTTTCAAATGACCTCCATTTTCACCTTCACAAATTCGTGCTCTTTCAACAGCGTTCTTCATAACATTTCGCAGGATATCTGGTCCTAGTCCCCTTATTTCTGCCCGGATATTATTCTTTAGCTCCTGGATAGTACGTGGTTTGTTAACATAGACCTTATCCTTCAAATAGCCCCAAAGGAAATAGTCGGGAGCTGTTAGATCTGGTGATCGTGGTGGCCATTCAAATGCAGAATTTCTGGATATCAAACGTTCACCAAAGAGTTCTCTTAAAAGGCCCATAGTTAGCCTGGCGGTGTGGGCAGTGGCCCCATCTTGTTGGAACCACATATCTGGTTTGTCTGCAACAGCTGGTCGTAAGTAATTTTCAATCATGGCCCGATATCTGTCGCCAGTTATGGTCGCGGCGACTCCGGGCTCACTTTCAAAGAAGTACGGGCCAATGACCTTTCCGGATGTAACACCGCACCATACTCTACACTTAACTGGATGTAATTGACGTTGGTGAAGTGTTTCAGGGTTCTCAGTACCCCATATCCTGCAGTTTTGCTTGTTTACAAAGCCATTAAGTTGAAAATGAGCTTCATCACTCATCATCAGATTGTGAGTAAAGTCATTCCGTCTGGCCATTTCTTGGAAGCGGACTGCATAGGCAAGGCGTTTTGGACGATCTGTTGGCTTTAGTTCTTGCACTAGTTGGACTTTGTACACAAACATGTGTAATTCGTTTTTTAAAATCCTTTGAAGAGACCTGCGAGATATTCCAAGCTGAGCAGAACGCCTTCGGGTTGATGTTTCGGGATTCTCCTCTACACTCCTCTGCACGCATACACGATTAGCACCATGTCGAGCTGAGCGTGGTCTCCCGGCTCGTGGAAGATCGCTAACTGAGCCCTGCATCTGAAAACGCGCGACCAAGCGACGGACCATCCTCTCCGAAGGCGGTGTCCGCACTTTGAAATGACGGGAATAGGCTCTTTGGGTTAATTTTATCGATTGATGATGCTCGAAGTAAAGCTCTATGATTTTGGTTCGCTGCTGAGTTGCGTATTTTTCCATGATTAATTTGCAAGGGGTCCTTTATATATCTGGAGAAAAGAATAAAGAAATATTAATAAACAAAAAAATTATGAATTTTTAAAAACAGGTCGTGACTTTTGCGCCACCCTATAAGCGGAGAATTGAAATTAAGAGTATAAGGTGTGGCACTATGACCCGCAACCCGGAATACTCTGTCAATATCTACCTTGAAGTTGTCCATATTGAAAGCTGTACTACTTTGCGAGGCCTGCATTATACGGCCCAAGATATATTCTATGTCTACAGTCACCAAATGTCTGAACGGTATTACTACCCAAAAATCATCTACGTCCCCATCATCTGACCCGAACCTGAAGGACAACCTCGTCCAGACTTGACGTTCATCGCGGTTCTGAAGGACAAACTCGACAATACGTTCAACTACGCGTCGCAGTCCAATACCTTTGGTATACAGGGATCCAGGGTCAACCCTGACCACGTACCGATTTATAGTCAGGGCAAGGGTGGGGGTAGCGGTGCGCACCAACTCGATTGTTATACCATCCTCCACAGTATGAGAAGCTGCTGCTACTGTGGAGGAAGTACCCGGAACTGAACAGGAATAATGGGGCATATTTGAGGAAGGTACTATTGTGGGGGTTGTGTCGTAAGACGTAGAGGGGTGGGGCTCTATTACTGCTACAGGTGTCGCTGGTGAGGGTTCGTCAGCGGGGAAGGATTTTGTAGCTACACGGCCATCGGGTTCATCTTTGATATCGATGAGGGGGGGAGGCTGTACATCGTCGTTATTCACGGTTCTGTGGAAAAAGAAAAACAAGAATTATAAGGAGCAGCACTCAAAATTTGTAATATTTTGTAAATGACCCACTTATGGGTGTGACGTGTTTGAGATGGAATCTGTAGAAAAATTCAGGGTCACAAGCCCATCCACATGTATTATATCTGGCCCTACAAGATGTGGTAAAACTGTATTCATGCTTAAAATCATTAAAGATAAGGGGGAGATGTTCTCAAAATTTGTGCATAAAGTAATATGGTGCTATTCGACGTATCAGTCAGTGTTCAACGAGTACCAAGATGAAATTTTGTTCCACAAAGGTGTATATGACGTTAATTCGTCACGTGCAATCCTGGCACGCTTTATACCTGACGTGGAGGGTTCTTCATCATGCTTCCGCCTTGAACTGTCGCATGCTACAGGTGTCGCTGGTGAGGGTTCGTCAGCGGGGAAGGATTTTGTAGCTACACGGCCATCGGGTTGATCTTTGATATCGATGAGGGGGGGAGGCTGTACATCGTCGTTATTCACGGTTCTGTGGAAGAAGAAAAACAAGAATTATAAGGAGCAGCACTCAAAATTTGTAATATTTTGTAAATGACCCACTTATGGGTGTGACGTGTTAGAAATGGAATCTGTAGAAAAATTCAGGGTCACAAGCCCATCCACATGTATTATATCTGGCCCTACAAGATGTGGTAAAACTGTATTCATGCTTAAAATCATTAAAGATAAGGGGGAGATGTTCTCAAAATTTGTGCATAAAGTAATATGGTGCTATTCGACGTATCAGTCAGTGTTCAACGAGTACCAAGATGAAATTTTGTTCCACAAAGGTGTATATGACGTTAATTCGTCACGTGCAATCCTGGCACGCTTTATACCTGACGTGGAGGGTTCTTCATCATGCTTCCGCCTTGAACTGTCGCATGCTACAGGTGTCGCTGGTGAGGGTTCGTCAGCGGGGAAGGATTTTGTAGCTACACGGCCATCGGGTTCATCTTTGATATCGATGAGGGGGGGAGGCTGTACATCGTCGTTATTCACGGTTCTGTGGAAGAAGAAAAACAAGAATTATAAGGAGCAGCACTCAAAATTTGTAATATTTTGTAAATGACCCACTTATGGGTGTGACGTGTTAGAGATGGAATCTGTAGAAAAATTCAGGGTCACAAGCCCATCCACATGTATTATATCTGGCCCTACAAGATGTGGTAAAACTGTATTCATGCTTAAAATCATTAAAGATAAGGGGGAGATGTTCTCAAAATTTGTGCATAAAGTAATATGGTGCTATTCGACGTATCAGTCAGTGTTCAACGAGTACCAAGATGAAATTTTGTTCCACAAAGGTGTATATGACGTTAATTCGTTAAAAGGTAATGAGCATACAGTCATTGTAATTGACGAGCTCATGTTGGAAATGGATAAAATGTTGGCCGAGACATTTACAGTGTTCTCTCCCATCTTAACATAAGCGCATTCTTCATCAACCAGAATCTACTTTTCAAAAATAGATACATGCGCGATGTGTCGTTAAATACACAATATCTGGTCTTATTCGCACAACATAGAGATGTGTCACAAATTGGGTTATTAGCCAATCAAATGTTCCCGAATCAGCGTAAGGAGTTTTTGGAGGTTTATAAAGAAGCCACAAGTTAGCGTTATGGATATTTTCTTTGTGACCTTCACCCGCGAAACACGTTTAGGGTGCTTCTAAGAACGAATACATCCCCAAACGAACCTGAAATGGTGCATATTCTAGAATGACAAATAGGCTAAAGAAATATCGTGAATTACTTAAAATCTATCAACGATTGCCCCGGGCACTGCAACCGACGTTTTTTAAAAATATCGACTCCGACTATTTAAAATGCATCTGTGAAATCTGTCTTCATGTTATAAAATGTAATGTGCCAATAAAACCCCCTCAGAAGGCTCGCTTACGTTGTTACAAGAACATAATACGTGCGCTCGCTCATAAAAGTCAAACCGTGGGGAAGAAAAAGCGAATTACTGTACAAAGAGGGGGATCACTCCTCCCCATCTTATTTTCAGTTTTGGGGCCTTTACTAACTAGATTAATATAATGAAGAAGGTGGTAGTGATTCCGTACAAGGTGTATACTTCACTGCAAAGTTCAAAGATTCCAGACACGACTCTAGAACCCCATAAAAGTAGGCTTAAAAGAATGGAAAGCGAGTTGCTAGCCCTATTAAACAGTGAAAAGTCACCTGACGAGAAAAGGATCGTGTACCAAGAGGCTTTGCAGAAATTTCTTCATGAGTACGAAGATTATAAGAATCCGACAGAGCTCCCCGTGGTTATTAGGCACAGGGCGAGCAACGCTGAGCATGGCGACACAGGACCTGGGCCCGACGTTAGAGATGACCAACTAAAGAATAACGGAACACAACACATCGAACATGTATTAAAAAGCAGTCTCCCACATACATTGAGGAATAAAGGCTTAAGTCTTTACAGTCTATTGAGTGAGGACCCCATCATACAGTGGGCTGATACAGGCGAGGTCTTCGTTGAAGGAACAAGGTTACAAGGATCCAACATCGTTGACATTGTTCACGATCTGGTGAGAAAGTGGGACAGGCCCTCATCAACAGGATGGAAGCATATTAAAGCAAGACTACAATAAATAAATGTCCCCAAAACATTGATAGGTAATCTGAATAGGTTAAAAGACTTGGCTCAATTCTCGCATGTGTCACAACTGAGTACACCATCGCCCCCAGCAGCAGCGTCTCTGAAGAGGAGAAAGAAGAGAACAAACGGCCAACCTTATCCACGTGTCTCTAAAATACGCAAATGGTTAACATAGTAAGTAAACGCTATTATGACATTTCTAACCCCGCCTCATATGGAGGCGTTAATAGACTGTACAGAGGTTTTTACGGAGTAGGGGAAAAATATATTGAGAGGTTTTTGCGGGAGCAGGATGCTTATACACTTCATAAGCCGGTGAGAAAAAGGTTTAAAATGGCCAAGACAAGAGCGGCGGATTTAACATCATATTTAACATCCTATTCATAATAGATGTATTTTCTAGATATCTGTGGTTAATTCCACTGAAAAATAAATCACCTGAAACAGTTGCTAAAGCGACTAAAACGTTGATGTTAAAAGAAGATAGGGTTCCTGGCTATTTTTGTACAGATTTGAGGAAAGAATTTATAGGTTGCGCTTTTCAGTACATGCTGGCAGAGTTTAATATCAGTTACTACACTAGCAGTTCTATATATAAGGCCTCTTTAGCTAAAGGAGTTCAACGTACCATAAAGGAAACGCATGCATCGCTATTTTACACATAAAAAAACATACAGATATATAAACGTTCTCGGGTCATTGGCGTCGTCATACAACCGTTCACACTACCGTACGATTGACACAACACGTAAAGAAGTTTTAGAAAGACGTACGCGCTCAGATGTGAGAAGAGATGGAGCACCGCCACCACACTCTACACATTTCAAAATCAATGATTATGTAAGGCTATCACGTTCGGGAAATAAATTCGCGAAGGGATTTGAGCAAGGATGGACACGTGAGATTTTTAATGTTAGTGCTATGAGACCTAAAGTTGAAATAATGATGTATTACGTTGAAGATTTGACTGGGGAAGAGATCGCTGGAGGCTTTTACCGCGAGGAGTTGCAGAAAGTGACATTTAATTTAGGAAAATGTGTGTTTAAAATTGAAAAAATGTTAGGCAGCAAAGGTTCAGGAAAGAGAAAAATGTACCTGGTGAAATGGCTGGGTTACCCAGAAAGCTTCAACACCTATATAAAAGCTGCTGCAATAATGAAGCTTAATTAGTATGCAACATGGCTCCTAGCCACTTCTATGTCACACTCACCTCCTCTTCTTCTCTGTCTGTACATCCTAACAACACTCTGGCCAACTTTGTGACAGACCTGCACGGACCCATTGAATTGGAGCATGATTCGTATGAGGTGGGTTTATGTGAACTCCAGTTAGCCACCAAATTTTTAAGTCTTGAAAATGAGCAAATCATATTTTTGATCCTTAGAAGAATCGATGAATGTGAAAAATTAGGCATAATCTTAGACAATACTATGCGATCAGTCCTGTTTGGTGAGGTACAGCACTATAGTACAAATGTAACGCTGGGAATCGGTCATTATGACAGCCATGGATATTGTGACGGGGTTAAATAAGAGTCTTGAAAAATCGTACCTGACAAACGATTTACTTTGTAAACATAGACACGCCTGCACGCACATTGAAGTTAAAATCAACGCTTAGTAGAAATATTAAAGGTAAGGAGCTGTTCACAATTGTGGCTGAGGGTCGATATAGTGCAGCTCTCCAAAGAGATAACTTTCACGAGGCACAACATAACTTGTCCAGTAGGGTGGAGTGAAAAAAACTTTTTTTAGAATTCAGTTCTGTACGGGCACCCAAAAGTTGGTGTGTGGTACCAATAAGAAATCTGTAAAATATTAGCTACCTGCGACATCAACTTCACCGGCCCCAAGGAGGTCAAAGATTTTGCCTTTCAGGTGCCCCCAAAAATTAAGGAAAAATTCAAAGATTTAAGCGTATCTTCCGTTGTGTTTATGCTAGGAAGATTATTTTTGTTCCATTTGATTTGTCTATTTATGTTCTTTAAATTTTCTCTTATACACTTTTCTCCCATTCTTCAAAGAAATTTTGTAAAATTTGGTATTTCATGAAAAATATTAACAAAAAATAGGAATTTCTATTTGTTTCGTTGAGTTTCTCAATTTTAGTAGATGTTTTAGCACCATTTTAAGGTTTTCATTTGTTTAGATTTTCACAGATTTAAATTATGTCATAAATATATTATTTAGGGTTTGTTATTTATACTATATTAAATTATAATTTATATCTCTTTTTCAGATTATTTGATTGCTTTGATAAATTTTTATATTGAATCTAATTCGCTAAAAACATTTACAGTCACTAATATAGTCTAATTCTATTCCGACGCACAAAGCAAAATTAGGCATGACTTCCATGGCCTCGAATGAATCAGCAAAAACGAAGACGAGGAATATTCAACAGCTGAATCCAATCTTTGGACCACCGAAGGATCTCTCACTGATTTATTTGCCTTCGTCCGAAGATATACGTCAGTGTTTCCTTTATGTTAGACAGGATAGAATTAAGTTACGAGAAGCTAATCCAAAAATTTATGATGTTGCTGCAGTCGTTGCCCAAAAAGTAAAGACTTTCTGGGATCGTGCTTCTATTCCAACTAGCCATCATAAGACCATAACGCAGCGCAGCCAAGGTTTGTACGAAAAATATCAAAATGTCTTAAAACAATTCAAAGGGCGGAAAGACCAAGCATCCTATCAAGCATTGCTTCACAAATTTAAACTTGACTCACTGAAGCTCTTTGATATAGCTGCTTGTAAATGTGAAGACTTCCTGACATGTTCTTGTGAGAAAGACCGAAAAGTTCCTGTTCTGGAAAGAGATTTCTTAATGACCAATGAACGTCTCGAAAAATGATGATTTGATTCGTAGATAAAGTAGTCACCATAAAGGTGAACAAAAAGAAAAAGGCACACAAAAGTATGAGGAATATACTGTACAGCACGGATCTCGAAAGGAATGAAAGAATTTGATACTGCTGCAACTGTTTCGTCAAGTTCCAGTGAAACGGACGAAAGCAGTGAGCCGTTAAAACTCACGACAAAGCCAGTAATTAATGCCAGACGGTCACAAATGAGAGTGAGAATGAGAGCCTTCTTGCAATGATTCGAAAATTGGCAATACGAATTGGCAATACGAAGGATCGAAGTAGCAAGATCTCCTGCTGAAAAAATGAAAAGCATTCGCGAGTTCAGTGTACCGAAGCTAAATTTCCATGCAATTGACTACACTGTTATTATATTTTGGACAGATAGTCCCATCAGGCTTGAGCCACCATTGGCAAAACACTTAATCAAAGAGGAGTTGACATCACTGGTTTTTCAATTCCCTTATCATACACAAGCAGTAGAAAGGAGTATCAAACTTGTAACAGAAGCGCAAAGAGCAGTTTATGGAAGTGAGAGGAGAGATGGCTACGTTAAAACTAAATTGCATCTCAAACAATAATGAAATAATTTGAAACCAAGAGAGACTACAAAACTGAATAAGAAGCTTTCTAAATTATTGTGGTGGGTGGGTTAGGGTGGAACTCAAAGAGCAGCCACCTCCACGTGATGATGTATGGGTAATTTAAGCCGAGATAGGCATGGTTCGTATCTAGCTTAAATTAGCGGAGAGCTGCTCCAATAAACCAATATATTTAAAGCCATGCAACTATTTTATGAACTTCTAAAAGAAAACTGAATCACTGGCTTAACATCAACCAATCAATGAGAGCAATAAAAACTCCTATTTTTGTTAGTATTTTTAATGAAATACAAAATTTTACAAATTTCTGTGAGCAATGGGAAAAAAGTGTATGAGAGTAAAGTTAAAGAACATAAATAGACAAATCAAATGAAACAAAAATAATCGTGAGTGTTGCAACTAATGTATTAACCAACATCTCGATATATATAAGAACGATTGAGGGAAAAAATTCCCCATTCGGTGATGGGAGCTAACAATGAAGCTACACTTTCGCCGGTTATAATGGCCCGAAGGCCATTTACAGTCTATTGAGGGGTGAGATATCAGCGTGGGATTGAGCTTGGATCCATTTTTTCAACCATACTGCGCACCGCTGTCCCACTGTTGAAGAGTGCTGCTAGATACCTTGGGAGGAAGGCGTTACAATCAGGTTTTAACCCGCCAGAAGACATAATGGGTGGAAATAAACCTAAAAAAGCTCTAAAAAAACATTTAAAATGTACACGGGACGAAATCATCAAAGATGCAAAGAGAAAAATGCATGGTGGCGGAAAGAAGAGAGCTGCCAGGAAGAAGGGGTTACCATCACGTAGCGCTAAACGCAAAAGGAAATCAAAAAAGTGCTTTAAGCGTATGAAGCCTATGGCTGATCATTTTTTTTAAATGCTATAAGCTGAGGACACTACTCTCACGAATCATAGGCATATTACTAGTTGTCGAGAGAGGTGGTACTATTTCTGACTTCTCATGGCGCGTTTCATCCATCCGTGTAATTCACAATGCTGTAAATCGGAACTGTCCCTCTTTGATATGCCCCCCCACTCAGGTCTCTATTGAGCATAGCGACTTTATTACAATTAACCCATTAAACACAATTAGTTTGCCGAGTGCCCCTATAGAATTCGTGATACCCAGCTCAGGCCCTTACTTTTTTGACCCGAGCTGCATGCACATGTACGCTAAACTGCGTATAGCCCATTCAGATTGAACGGACTGCGATGATAATTACTCTGCATACCCTGGAATCAACTTTCTACACTCCATATTCAGCCAGTGTGAAGTGTATTTAAATCAGGTTAACATCTAGGCAGGAACGGGGTATTATCACATACGAGCCTACCTGGAAAATGTCCTCAACTTTTCAAAAGATGCGAACGACACCTTTTAAACCGCCGAGGGCTATTATCAGACTAAAGATGAAAGTAGTATAAGAGATAATTTAAAAATTCTTAAAAAAATGATATACGAATGTTTTGGTCGTCTTCATACAAACTGAACGGGGTGGATATGAAGTTGAAGCTCAACCGCACGACTCGTGAGATCTGCATAAATCTGGGGTCTGATCAAGAAGAGGGCGCAAAACCCGTTGTGATTCACATAATGGAAACATATTTATGTGTACGTCGAGTGAAATTAAGTTCACCAAAACAAATAGAAATTGAGAAAAATTTAATACACGCAACAGTAAAATACCCAATTAACAGAGTACAGATCAAACTATACACGGTGCCGGCAGGGTTGGCCTCGAAGCAACAAGAAAACGTGGCCCTTGGAGTTCTACCTAAAAGGTTATTAATTGGAATGCAGGACCACGCCTCGACGAACGTAAAATATGAAAAGAGCTCCTTTAAATTCGAGAATTTCGGCTTTAAAAATTTAACTCTATACGTAAATGGCGTTGCATTGGGAGGGACTATGATTGCTGTTTACTCATCAGACGCTGTGTTCACGCTCTGCGCGAGAGTTTATAGTAGTCTGGCTCATAAGGCAGGTGCCTGTGACGAACTTGGGTTCGGCGTAACGCAGAGAGAATTTATGGGAGAATTTAACATTTATTCATTTGATATTACGCCTGACTTTTCTGCTAGTATAAATACGCACTTAAGTTCACAACAGGGTGGGAACATTTCAGTAAGGTTGGAATTTGCCAACCCTATAGACGCGCCTATTAGCTTACTCGTGTGCATCGAATCACAGGCACTGATAGAAATTGGCCGTTTCAGGAACTTGGTTACAGACTTTTAAAATGGACGCGAATACACTCCAGAGAGTAATGAAAAGTGACCGAATCACACGCTCCAAACTTATCGACGTGTTTGCGAAGAATTAAATATTGAAATTGCCAACTACGAGAAACTGGTACGGGATTATCGTGAACACCGACATTGTGTGGGGGGGGGGATTCATTGGTTTGCACTCTATTTTAAAAATAGAGAAAGAATGTACTGTTTTGATACACTCGGCACGCAGCCCTGGAATGACCCTGTTATAGTAAAATTTATCGAGCAGATACATGTCCCTGAAGTTGCATGGAATCCTTACCGCCTCCAAGGATATTTTAGTAACACGTGCGGCATGTACAGCCCTTCATTTCTCTTGCACATGTCACGTGGGAAAGGATTTATACATTTTTAAAAATTATTCGATTTGTGCGACACTGAAATGAATGATAAAACGGTATGCAGACAAATAAAAAAAGGTTCCCATATGTTAGCACCCGCTGTAATGTGTAAAGGCGTCTATCTATATTGTGTAAAGGTGTATTTGTAAAATGTCGCCATTAAGACTTATTTAATGGACATTGGTTCCGCTTTGTACATGTTTTCTACCATTTAATAAATTAAATGAAAATACATTATGTTTTGTTCTTAACCCCAAAAAATACTTACATTACTTTCTCGATGACCTGGCATTCGTTGCACTGGATGTGAGCCAATACCTCGACCTCTGTATTCAGGTCGCTGGGTTGGCTGTGCCGTAAAGCATCCATATTATTTATTCCCCTTTCATCAAAACGAAAAGTAGCTATAACACGTTCATGTTCCGTTTCGCTCCTTTAATGAGAAGTTAACATGATTAGTTCATGTTTAATCAAATAAAGTTAAGTAAAATTAGTTCAGTTAAGTAAAATTAGTTTAGTTAAAGAGATACAACAAGGGAAAATGCCGATTAGGACGCCTGGCAAATTATAATCACAAAGCAGATATACTCTAAGGCGGAGTGAAAAGCCTGACCTTTGTCATAATGAACAATTCGGGCGGAAGCTAACCAAAGGTACCAAAGGTGTGTGTATATATATATATATATTATTGGTACCAAAGAACCTAATTTTCCGTTGCGTAGTTGTTAAAAGTAGTTTGAAAGTATGAAGTGAATCCTGTTTTATAAATTGTATTGAAAGGACTCTGTTTCGAAGTACATTTATTTTTAACAAAGTTTCCCTTCGGCCAAAGTTTTTTTTCTTTGAAAAAGTTAAGGTCTTAAATTTTAAAAAGCTCGTTTAACTTATAAGTTGCATTAAAAAGTGCACATTTGAAGCTTTGCGGAATACAATCTCGAAGCGTATGTGGGAAGTATGTACGAAGGTTGTATACATATATATATATATATATATATATATATATATATATATATATATACACAGGGTGTCCCCAAAAAACTATATACTCTTTATAGCAGCATATATTTTATAATATAAAAAAACCAAACAATATATTGTTATAGCAATTACCAATGAAAGGTAAATTAGTAATCTAAGTGATCAAAATGTTATAGCGAGTTGCTTGCATATAAAATTTAATTAACTACGCCAAGTGCTCAAAATGTTCTCCAGCGGTATAAATACACTTTTGAATGCGTCGACTAACTGATTCGCAGATATGGACTAATGTGGATGCTGTGATGGTCCCGCACTTTTCCCTAATTGTATCCTTAAGGTGTGGATAAACATGTTAATTTACCAGGATTAACAGCATCGTGTGGTTTATCATCCAGGGGTTTGGTTGGACCATTTTTCTTTAATGGGACAGTTACCGGTGCCGCATATCTCGACATGCTGCGGACAGAAATTATACCTGCAGTTCGGAAGTTGTTTGGAAACGACGACTTTTACTTTCAACAAGATGGAGACCCCCCTCATTATCATTGTGATGTCAGAAGGTACCTCTATGAAACGTTGCCTAACCGTTGGATATGACGAAGAGGAAGCGTTGAGTATCCTCCACGTTCACCGGACTTGACTCCACTTGATTTTTACCTGTGGGGCTACCTGAAGGATGCAGTTTATGGTACAAGACCTGCAACACTCGAACACCTTAAGGATGCAGTTAGGGAAAAGTGCGGGACCATCACAGCATCCACGTTAGTCCATGTCTGCGAATCAGTTAGTCGACGTATTCAAAAGTGCATTCATGCCGCCGGAGAACATTTTGAGCACTTGGCGTAGTTAATTAAATTTTATATGCAAACAACTCGCTATAACATTTTGATCACTTAGATTACTAATTTACCTTTCATTGGCAATTGCTATAACAATATATTGTTTGTTTGTTTTTTAAATTATAAAATATATGATGCTATAAAGAGTACATAGTTCTTTTCGGGACACCCTGTATATATATATATATATATATATATATATATATAGATACAGGGCGGACCAAAAGTCGGGAAACGTAGGAACTACGCTTTTTAATATAAATATACTGTACACACATATATATATATGCCGAAATAACCACGAAGGAAACAGAGAATGGGCAATAATTAAAAACCTATTGTTTTCACCAAAATACACAGTGAGGAATATATATACATTAGGGTGTGTCAATTTTGGGGGTGAAATGATTAAATTGAAAATCATGTGATTTGGTAGCAATTTAATGTAATCATTTGGCATACAAAAAAATATCCTTGCTTCAAAAACAATAAAAAATAACTCCTACCTACATCAATTTTAATTCAAAAATTCCATTTTTCCATAAATTCGTAACAAAATAACAAATGTGCGCAAACATCCTATCAACATTTAAAGTGGCAATAAGATATCATTCAGAGTCTTTATTTGAAAGTAACCAATGCAGTCATGTCCTTTTTGCTGCGGTTCCTTGACATCAGCATTCGGCTTGCTACTTGCGCTTTGATGTAGCCTTCTCGCCTCTCGTGACTGTAAACTTGACTAGCTGCTTCTGTGACCATTTTCACACATCTCTCCACACTCTGAGTGTGAGAAGGCCACTTTGGCTCTTGCATTGGGGCCTCTTTAAGTTGTGTTAAATCTTTGTTTGTTATACGTTATCAGTGGTGGCTCCAAAACTTCCGAACTCAAGTTAACTAATTCTGACAATTTCGTGGCATTGACGTTTATCGGAGGTACCTTCCTTGTCTGAACAGAGCAGTCTCCCAGCTGGTCATCATCTAGTGATGTTCCTCTAAGCTTTAGAATGATTTACACAGCCTCAGTTCGCTCTTTGGTACATTGGCTGCAGAGTATTGCTTGCAAAACTGCCTGTGGCCTAGCATACCAAGCGGACCTTCTCACCACAAGTAACACGATGTCACCACTACTTTCCTTTGGGTTCTCAGTTACTGTAATTGAAACAAGATGTGGTTGGGCCCCTCCATCCACATTGGGTTAAGTTTTACATTGAAACAGTGAGGAAGATAAAACCCAATAATAAATTCAACAATCAACATCAAATTCTGTAGCATTTTGCCCTTCAGTGCATGTTTGGAAACCCAAATCCTGCAGAAACGAATCGCTGTAGTTAACCAACGACTGTGACTTACGGGTCCAATCTCCAAGAGAGCCAGATTTTGAGGCAACTCTCCTGATCTGATTGCTAGAACAATACGATAAGCGTAAGATTGATCCGTGCTGAGGTCTTTCATAACTTCTTCAGACAACACTGGAAGGGGAGGGCCTACTTCGACCTTTGGAAATTTTTTATTTATTTCTAATTCCGTTGCTTCATCTAGCATGTTGCCAAGGGGGCCTGACCACTTGTTGTTGCTCTTCGTAGGACCATCAAGTTCCTGGATGAGACGACGGAGAGTAGTTCCCCTATGTGCAAATCACATACAATCCAAACAAGCCTTCTTCCAAGTTTTTTCTCTAAATGCGTCATAACACCTCCCTGCCATCAAGTGTTCACTGCAGTTGAGTCTCCACCAACGGCCTGCAGTGAACTGTCAAGTCTTCTTTCTTGAAGCCAACATATTATTTGATCAGCAATTGCCTCTGCATGTTTCTTGCCTTCTACTTCTGCTTCAGGAACAAAGTGAAACAAATAGCGGCCACCAGGTTCGGAACACACAGAAGAGTGTTCTTCTTTGATGAGACCGGGAAACTTTCTTTCCATTCCCTCTACCTCTAGGAGAACTTTTGTGTCATCTCTTCTTCCATCAAACTAAAGGCAAGAGAGACCATCCTCCTTCAAATCTTTTTCATGCTGATCAGATATTTCCTTCATTATTTTTTTTTGTGCTCTTCTTATCTTATTATGATCTATCACTAAGGATGTATCCTCTCGGCTGATGATGCCTGCATCTATCCAAGCGGCAGTGGCAATCTCTGCAGTCTCTCGTAGCCCCGTATGGTGGCGAATATTGGCAAGGGCAATGTTTGAGATGTCTTTAATGTTGTATTTCATTCTCTTCGGCGAAGGTTCAGATGGCATTTTGGAGCTATCATCTGATGTTGCTTCTTTCTGTTCATCTGAAGAGCTTTCAAAGAAGTGAGAAACCTCTTGATAGAGCTCTTCATCTCTTTGGGTGGCTTCTTTATTCTTCTTTTATATCCTTTCTTCCCTCTTTCGGATTCTCTCTCTTTTCTTAGCAATAACAATCTGTTTTTGGTTTCTGAATAATCTGCCGAACCAATCTGCATACTTCCTTGGCCTCCTGCCTTTGTTCTCTGCGCCTTTATGAAAGACAGCTCCAAAACAGGGATCTTCTTCTCACGAGGACAGCGACAATCAATGTGAGGGTGAGGTTCTCTTCTGCATGAGGGAGAACAATTGGCTTCAGAACACAACTCTATGGGACACTGGCAGTTAAAAATGTCAAGAAGAGTATCAAATGTGTGCAGAAATTTATTTTTCTTTGCTAGTTTTCCTTTACCAAGTGATGTCTCAACTGCTTTGTGCCACAGCTTTGTTAATTTTAGCTCAATAGTTCTATACTGATTGAGTACAGGTGGTTTGAATAACACATTAGCTTTTTCCACTGATGCAGAAGAGGGGGAATCATGTCCCTTATTAGCTCTTTCTCTGTGTAGGTCCTTCTATCCTTTGTATTTTGATCACGAAGGAGGAGTAACCCTAGTCTCAGCATGTCTCGCACTGTTGGTAGTTCTGATACGGGAAGCTCCTTGCCTGTACCGACTAACAGGCTCAAGTGGCATGACGACTGACCTCTTGTCTTCAATTTTGGCATCTTAGGAATATCTGAAAAGAAAGAAAAACATTTAAGTATTTTATATCAATTATGATGTTTCAAAGTTTAGTCATTCGATGTTCTAAAATTCAATAAAAAAATATTTCATGGGATTACAACATAATTTGACAGAAGAATATGATAATAATAAATAATTGTAATAATCAATAATCCATACTTACAGTTAAACTAGTATTCGTCTAATAGAATAACTATGAAGTAGGTACAAGAGCAATAACAGCAAACCACCGTCTATGACATCTAAGAGGCAACTGAAGACTGAGAGTGAGGGATAGTTCTATTCATGTTGTGACTTGTACATTGTACAAGAACTTATATGACCTTCAAAACACTCCATATGCGATCAGTGGGATAATTCTGTGACAGATGAATAGTTAATCAATTTATATCCTATTATTTAGTAAAAGAGTCAATTTCTGAAACTTTAAGGTAAAATTGATGTAGGTAAGGTTTATTTTATTTCATTTTGGTTGGCCAATTTCAAGTTTTGACATGAAAAGACTATATTTTCACTACCAAAATTGATTTGAAAAAAGTTGACAAAATTGACACACCCTAATATTATATATATATATATATATATATATATATATGAATAGAGACCGGGCACTCGACTTCTGTGCATATATCCTTTCACGATATCCTGAGAGGCTTCAAATAAGCATCGGGTAATCTTAAAAGTTTTGGTAATTATAAATCCCTACCTGTACAACTTTCTTTAAATTTTAAAATTATAAAGAAATGTTTTATTAAAACCACACCATATATATATATATTATATATTTTTTTTTTTTCTTTCTTTTCCCTGAAGATGTGAATATAACGAAAGCGCTCGAATTTCTTTTCTTTTTCCTTTTCGCTGTGGTTGTTTGCTTATATATTATATATATCTATAATATATATATATATATATATATATATATATATTAAGGTAGGTTGATTTTCCGCATTTTGTTAGATATCGACTCTGGACTAGTCGAGATAGTCAGAGCTTAATATGATAATAACTGAAAAAAATTTCAGATCCCTAGCTTTAACCGTTTTTTGACGAAACCGTTTCAAAAATCGTCAAAAAATCGTACCGAAAAATATCGCATTTTCGCAATTTTCGGCCGAAAAAAACATGCTATTTTCATAAAAAAATCCTGAAAAAAGTTACAATTTTATTGAAAAAAAGTAAAAAATACATGTACAGAGTCAAATAGACACATTTAGATCCCAAGCTCATCATAATTTTCACTGTAAGAGCTCTTAGAAGCAAAGGAAGGCCTCATCTGGCGGCTTAGGGCTTTGGCCAGAATGTGTTTGTGCCTTGATTCGAGTCCATAGACAGTATGGGAAGCTTCAGATGTCAGCTTCACGGCCCTTTCAACACTCTGAGAATGTGAAGGCAGATCAGGCAGCTCTATCTTGGTGCCATTCAGCAATGCTTCTTGCAGCTCCTGGTCAGAAAAGTCTTCTGTGAGAGAACGTTCACAGATGCCACATTGAGAAAAGTTGATTAGTTTTGACCAGTGGGTAGCTTCAATGTTGATGGCTGCGATCTTCTTCAGCCTCTTCTTGGCTGGCGTCCCACTTCTGAAAGAATAATAATTAATTTATTTTTTATTCCAGTTTAAGATTTAATCCCTATTAGTCTCAGAATTGCTGATTTAATTTAACTGAAATTAAAAAAAAAAAACGAGTTCTATAAATCCCCATAATCGAATTTTTTTTCAGAAAGAAGGTAAGATTATTTCCATTATCAGCGGGGAAGGGGGGAATTGGGATAAGAAAATGTGAAAAAAAATTCGATTACGGGGATTTATAGAACTCGGGCCTTTTTTTTATTAAATAAATCCCCATAATCAAATTTTTTTTTCACATTTTTTTAAATTAATAAATGCTTACCTGATGGACAGCATTTTCTTGAGAGCGGCTTCTCTCACTTCCAAGTCATCAGACTTCATCATGGAGTACAGCACATTCTCGGGCAGCAAGGCAAAAACATTGTACTTCAGGTTCTTGAAAGCAACACCCTGGATTTCTTCAGATTGCTGCTTGATCCTCTGAATCATGTTGAAGATGTACAGCTGCTGATTGTGGAACTTGCTGTCCCTTTTGATCTCAAACCAACTGACTGCATACACTTCCACAATGAATTATCCTGTAGTTCTGGAGGATAAGCACCTCTGGTCCACAGACACATCAATCTAATTGCCAAAGTCAACCATCTTGCATGGTTTAATGGTCCAATTTTCCAGGCAGCAAATCTTGGTTTGACTTTGCCCATGGAAATTCCAAGCACATACTCCAAAAGAAACCTCTGGTCGCTACTGAGATCATTCAGTGTCTCCTCAGCAAATTCCATGTCATCCAGGGGGCCACTGAGTTTGGTGAATTCCACTTGTGGCAGATCTTGGTAGTCAATTTCACAGAGTTTTCCCAGCGGACCAGTGAAGGCAGTGGGACTTTTGGTACTGCCATCAAGATGCTTGAAAACAGCTCTGAAAGGAAGCTCATTCTGATGGAGTAAACAGCCAATGGTGTGCAATTTCTGCTCAATTTTATTTTCCAGAGCTGTTACAAGGCCTCCCTCCCAGCCAGTGTTTGTATTTGTGTTGTCAAGGAGGACAGCTTTCAGGGTATGAACACTGTTAAACTCCTCCAAGACACTAGCAACTTCTTCACCAAGAAGAACTCCAGTCGCACCTTTAATTGGGATGACTCTGTGAGTAAGATATGTTCCACTTTCAGTTCCCGGCTCCTTTGTTAAAGTCAAATGGTGCTCTTGTCCCTTTTCTTTCTTCAGCTTAGTCTCCCCATTTTCATCCTTAATTTCTCTGTACAGCAAAGTGTCCTTGTCAACTTTCCCATCAACCCCAATACAGACTAACTTTTCCAGACCCTCATTGTGCTTTTCATCACTTTTCACTTTCATTCTAGCTTTTACCCTGTCCATTTTCGATTTATCAACTATTATCTGTTTCACATCAAGGCCAGGCTTAAGCAGGTCCATAGCTTGTAAGTCCAGAAGGAAGGCATTAGCAAGACTTGCCCCAAGATTGGAAGAAACATCACCCCTGATCAGTTCCATGGCATATCTGGGGGTTTTCACAAAGCTGTAACCTACACTTGGGTGCCTCCTTACCTTGAACTCTTCAGCTTCACCACCAGATGGCTGAAATGAAAATAAAAAATAAATTACTAAAGCGAAAATGGTGGAAAATATGGGAAAAAGTATGGAAAAATATGGGTAAAAATCGACGAAAATGGGCGGAAATAAGAATAAATTACTTAAACGAAAATGGGGGGGGGGGTGGGAAAATAGGGGGGAAAATGGGGGAATAAATTACTAAAGCGAAAATGGGGGGTGGGGAAGGGGGGAAATAGGGACAAAAAGTAGGGA